>JAEQBH010001043.1:450000-754140 GCA_016808115.1 Tetrastigma voinierianum | reverse complement strand
TACACCAAATTTGTATATCGAGCGAGAACACGGCCATTGTCTCGCTTACAAAGGAGGTCAGATATTTTGGGCAAGCATTTCAGGTCCCGACTGATCGACGAGCCTTTGTTTTTTTGGTGAACAAAGGGTAGCTGAGGCTAAATACCGTGAGGCTGATCAAACTTATGCCGTATAACTTCACAATCCAATACAAGCCCTGATGCTCACCGGGAGGATTCCTTATCGCGAATAATTTAGTGTTCTCTTCACTGTTTAATCAGCCTACATAGTAAGACTTCAATGAGTTAAAAATGGTGGCGCCACCCATTTTTATCTAATATTCAACAGTCATCCAACAGTATCCACATACCCGGTTATTCACTGCAGGAGGGCCTTCATTACAACAGAAATTGGTCATTCCTACGTAATCACCATATGTCCCTCTCATTACTTTAGAATCTACACAAGGGGGGGATGCGGTGTATACAACACACTTATAGTCGTTTGGCAAAGAGAATTTATTTGAAGGGGGTATGAAAAACAAGTGCAATAATTTTCTAGAAGCTCTGTGATACATGCCGAGGAACAAACACGAGACAACATCACCAACAGGACTCCTTCAACCTCTCCTAATTTTCGGATCACGGGATGGGAGGACATCACGATGGGATTTTAGAAGGTCTTCTAAGTCCAAGGGGTATAACACCATTTTAGTAAGGGTGGACAAGCAACTAAATCGGCATTACTCGTGGCATTAAAGCACCCATTCACAACAATGGCAGAATTGATTTTCATCTCAGAAGTGGTTCGCCGCCATGGTATTCTTTCGATCCATCGTGGTCGATCAAGGATAAAATTTTATGAGCCATTGAGAAAATTATTTTCCTGGGTATGGTCCTGAATCTCGACGGAGCCCGCCTCATCACCTCGCAAACTTGGAAACTTATCTATGTTGTTTTGCATCGAAAAACCAATAAGCTTCAGATCACTGGCTCAGCATTTAGTGGAGTATCATTACAACAATGCCTTCCACACAATTGCTGGTATGACTCCTTTTCATGCTCTTTATGGACGCCATTCCCCTTCTCTAGTCCGCTATGAATTGGGTTCAACAACTAGCGCGGAAGTTGAGCATCGGTTGTTGAATTGTGATGCCATCCTGCTGGAGCTCAAAGACCACTTGCAACGAGCTCAACATCGTATGCAACAGTTTGCCAATGCCCATCACAGTGATGTTGTTTATAAGGTCGGTGATCATGTCTTCATTAATCTCAAACCATATCTTCAACAATCTCATAACCAGATCGGACGAGAACCGTCTTCGTTATTCTTGCCCATTCATGTCACGGGACGGGCTGGTCAAGTGGCCTATCAACTAAAATCGGGCCTCTGTACCGGCCAAAGATCGCGATGCTTCACACCACAACTCAAGCCGCACGATCGGGTTCCCATGCCGAAATGCTCAACCATTCCATATTAGCTAACCGACTTGGAATTGACGGTAACCAATGAGGATCAAGGTCCAACCTAAGTAACCAGGGTGATAGCATCGGTTCTAATCCGCTGGAAAGACTTATCGCTGAGATTCGAGTCTTTTGATGAGATTTAGCAACAATTTCTGTACTTTAACTCGAGGACAAGGCTTAAGTCAGGTAAAGTGGGGTAATGTTAAGCCCCCTATCCAAATCACTTACTTCAGGCGTAGAAAGAAAATAAAGGAGTAGAACATGAGGGCACTGGGCCACAAGACTGCTTTAGGGAAGCGTATATATGTCTTCGGGCTAGCTAGGTTGTTAGATCCTTCTGTCGGGCTTCGAGTGGAGAGTGTTTTTATTCTTCCCGCATTACTGTTTTTATAAGGAGGGGTGTGGAGCTGGGATATACATTTTGCTTTCATTTGAGGAGATTCGAGAAGAGCGTGGAGGGCTCTCGACCCCCTCCATTGATGTATTTTTCTCTAAGAAAATCAACAATATTGTTTTTTCTCAACCCAGATTCCTTAAAATTCTCGGTTCATTTCCTTCTCTAGCAGAATACCTAACAGAGAAAAAATACATATTTATACTCTAGTGTTAGGACAAAAAAGGAAACAAAGTTAGTCTAATTAGGAGACTAAAGAGAGAAGGTAAAGAATCCTTAAATAGATTAGGAAACTAATCCTTAACACTCCCTCTCAAGCTAGAGCATATAGGTCAAAAGCACCAAGCTTGTCACAGATATACTTTATCCTAGGACCTCTAAGAGACTTAGTGAAATATCGCATCAGTCATTGTCAGAGTCGACAAAACTAAGAATCATGCATCCGATGCAATCTTCTCTTTGATAAAGTGACAATCTACTATGGGTGTTTGGCCCCTCTCATGGAAAATCAAGTTAGACAGTCATGCAAGACAGATCATTAATATATGTTTCATTTGTCCATATTTTTCAACCCAATTTCTCGAGGAGATGCTTCCAACCATACTAGTTTAGATGTTGCAGGTTATAGCTTGATACCGGGCTTAGCACTACAGATCCGCTTACCAATTCTTGCTTTTTACTCTTCAGATATTAAGTTATCTCAAATGAACACACAATAACCCGACATAATCAAGCCATGGGTGAGCCTAAACAACTGTATCATCAGAAAGGCACTGTATGACCTCTGCTTCATACAACACCCCCTAATCTCCAGTGTCTTTGATATAACGGAGAATACGAACCCGCACTGTCCAGTTGGCTATCACAAGATGATCAGAGGAACTAACTAGTTCAATTTTTCTCATGTGGAAAAGAAACGTCGTGCCAAGTGATAATGAGATAGTTTAGTTTACCTACAAGCCTTCATATCTCCCCGGATCTCGTAAGCCTCCCTACTTCTGTACAAGCTCGATATCTCGGATCTATTAGAGTGTCTACAGTTTAGAGTCTAACATATTAGTTTTCTCACTCAATATATCCAAGGTACAGCCTTTGATAGGTAACCATCGGAATTAGACTTAAGCTACTCACGTTCAGAAAATACTTGAGTTTCTAAGTATTTTGTCCGAGTGGCCAGAGGTATTGTTCGAAAGCCTGGATTACCATTTTGGTCACTACCTATAATGACAATGTCATCCATGAGAAATATTAATGGCAAATACAATTATTCAAGAGAGGTATGATGATAAAAATGTATCGGGTTTGATGTGTTTAACTGAAATTTCTTGAATCCATCACTAAACCGACTAAACCAAGCTCGAGGAGACTGTTTCAGACCATATAAGGAATGACGGAGCTTGCATACCAAACCAAACTCCCCCTGAATAATAAAACTAGATGGTTGCTCCATATATATCTCCTCGGCGAGATCACCATGAATGAAGCATTCTCTGATATCCTAAATCGAAAAAGGAGCCATGAGCGCATAGCAGCCATAGAGAGAAGCGAGCGAATAGAGAAAATCTTGGCCACCAAAGAAAATGTATCATAATAGTCAGAGTCATATTGCTGAATGTACCCCTTTGCAACCAAACGGGCCTTAAGTTGATCAACCTGGCCATCAGGTCCCACTTTCACTGTATAAACCCAACGACAACTAACAAGAGACTTGCCAGGAGGAATAGTGACAAGCTCCCATGTGCCATTGAAGTAAAGAGCATCCATTTCCTTAGCCATTGCCTATTTCTGTAATATGACAGAGAGAGCCTTACTAGTGCTTTTAAAGGGTAGAGATGTAAGACAAAGGAAACAAAGGCAAAGTAGTGGTAAAGATAAAACAATGAAAGTCGAGAAAATTATAAATGTAATGTGGGTTACAAGTGTAGTTGAATACGGGTCAGAGCCCAATGGGTCGTCCGACCGTCTCGAGTTTTGAGGATCGATCAGAAAATTATTACCGAATAGAATTGAGTCATTGGTCTGAATTAAATTACACAAGAGTCTATCAAGTTGTATTTCATAAAACTCGATTGGCTCGAATTTTTATTTTTATTTTTTTATTATTAATTTTTAAAATGATATATATATATATGACTTATTGAGATTTTTTTTCTAAATCCTATGGTCCCTACCCCTCATCCCAAATCCGATACAACCTTCTTCCCTCCATCTCTCCGCCGACCGGTCGGCCGCGAATTCCTCTCATCATTCTTCCCTATCTCTTTCTCCCGCCACATCTCCTCCGACTCGCTATCGCGATTATTTGCCATCGCCTTTTCACTCTTCCATTAGGTACCCTGGGCCCTGTTCTTGATTTGATCTCGGAGCATTTACACCGACGCTGTATATCGCTCAAGGTATCGATGGTGTACCGTTTCCCGCCAAAGGAGAAGGAGACCAGCATTTCTAAAAAACCAAACTCAAGGATGTGGAGACCAAAATCTGACATGGAGTTTATGATAGCCAAATCTTATCCTGGTTCTTGCGAAAAGGGAACCAATATTAGTTCGTGACAGATCGGGTATCGATTATGTCGATTGATGCAGCGCTAGTGGGGGTAGTGGGTAAACTTGGAATCGAACTGCTCTCGTTCTTTCTGCTGGTTTTTCTCCATTTTTTTATTCTTTTTATGTTGAATATATTCCCATATTTAGTGGTGTTAAGTCAAGCACTTATCTCAATATGTGACTCAGAATCAATAATAACCTTCTCCATTTCCTCTAAAACAAATGTATTTGGTGTCTTTTATTATTTATAATTTGTCATCGTCTACTAATTATATTGTCTAAGCTCCATTTATGTATTAATTATTAATTGTGTATCACCAATTATTATTGTTATTTATATATTTTTATTTTTATTCAAAGAATATAAATGAGAAAATGTTGTATTTCAAGTATTTTAATATTATGGTCCGTTTTAACTTACAAATCAAGATGGTCACCGGCTAGCCAAAAGTCAGTTCTAATAAAAGTGGGTCAGCTTTCTGCCCTACTTCGCTTATTCGTGGTTCGAATGGCTCGACCCATTTGCCGGGCCTACTGCTTCCTAACTATAGTTACAAGTAGAGTGAGTACCTTTTCGAATGACAATAGGTAGATCATCGGGCGGTTGCGAAACTGGAGCGGGAGATGACGATGTCATAGAAGATGAATCAGCAAGAGATTCTGTAGGAAGATGAGGATGGTGTGTATAAACCTGAAGTGGTCGAGTCACGACATCCATATGAGGAGAAGGGAAATCTGGAGATGGTAAGATCAGGTGAATGATAAGACATCCGACCAGGGAGGACTACGCAGGAGAAGGAGGAATTCTAAAGAAAGTGACATTCGCAGAGATGGCAGCGACACGTCCGGAGAATAACATCGATAACTCCTTCATGTGAGAGAATAACCGAAGACACACTTCATGGCTTCTGCCGAGAGTTTAGTTCTGCAGAGTAAGAATATGAACAAAACAGATACAATCGAAGACACGAGGAGGAAGGCAAAAGAGAGGTTGATTAGGAAGCAGGATGGAATGAGGGATTTGATCATGGAAAACAGATGATGACATATGATTGATCAAATATGCAAATTAAGATAGCATCCTCCCAAAACATCGGTAAACCTTATAGTCGGGAGGAGAGCGCAAGCCTGCCTAACTAAATGATCGGTTCCCGCACTCAACTACTCCATTCGCTGAGGAGTGCTATAAGATGATTGCAAATCACATGGAAGACATAAAAGAAGAGAATGTCATAGAGAAACATTCTGACATTATCACTTCTGTAATGAATAGAAGTATTGGAATTGAATGCGAATTTTCAGCATGAAATTTTTGAAAGATAGAAAATAACTAAGCTCGAGTTTTCATTAAAAATAACCAAGTACATTGAGAATAATTGTCTATAAAAGTAACAAGTAATGAAATCCTAGTAGATGCGCACTTGATCGGATTACCGGAAGAACCGCTTCTGTTCGCTCGATGGATGACTAATTCATTGCTTATAGGAAGCAGAACTTTTTGGGAGGAGGACACCACAACCGTGATGGAGGATCCTATTGATAAGTCTTGATGAATGCCACGGAATAAAATCAAGTGTCAAAGAGTTATTTCAAGAATCAAAGAAAATTCTAAACTCAATTTTATTAATTCAGAACCTAAGAAAAGAGGATAACACGCCTGTGAATAGTCAAAATATGAAAGAAACAAAGATTCGGCCACAAAGGAAACTAAATATTCGGCCAAACACTAGAAAGGAAACTAACTTACTTTTCCTTAAACTATGCACACCCAAAAACGTCTACAAGGAAAAAGGAAACTAGATAATTTTAGGACAAGACTTGATAATCAAAATCAGCCGCAAATCTGGAACAAATCAACAGCAAATCAGCAAATTAGAACAGATCAGTACCAAATCAATCAATAGGAAAATCAGTATCAAATTATAACACCAAATTAGTAGCAATCAACATCAAATTTGCGCAAATCAGCCTAAAATAGTGTAAAAGAAATCAACAAGTCTAATGCCTTGGGTCTTGGTCAAAATCCGGATTTACTTTGATTACGTGGACTATCTTTGTTTCCTCTTTGGAGTTGAACATGTGAGCACCTTCCACTTTGGCATCTTGAATTAAAACATGAAGGGCTTTAACTTTAGCCATAGCTCGTGGTCACATCTAAGGCTAAGTGGGATTTCAATTGGGTTTGCACTCCATTCCTTAGCCATGCCTCTATCATTCCCTCCTCTTGAAGAGAATTTATGTCAATCGTCACTAAATAAAAAGAACAAGTTGACATTAAAAGTAACACTTACATTATATTCACTCGCAAATCTAACTTATGTATTGCTATCGATGCGCTTCGAGGACTTGAAAGACCACGCTCTTAGGGAGCAACTTGACGCCTTTTGTGCGGGAAATCTCCTTTGCGCATATGTGCACCAAATCCAATATTCGGGGTTCAAAGATAAATCATGACGCTTTTGTTGGCTTGTTCGCATATTGTTCCGTCTCTTCACGATGTCGTAGTCTTGCCTTCATGAATCCGCTTTAACAAATTCGCTTTTGCCATCTAGGATTAACATGCTCGTATTACATAGGTAAAGGATATAAATCCAAAGCGTTAATGATTGGAAACTATAAAACAATCTCAAAAAGGCTAAAATTTAGTGGCGTAATGGCATAGTACGATTATAAGCAAACTTAACATGTGGTAAAATGAAATTTTCTCATGTTTTAATTTTCTTTTAATGATTCCCCAACAAAGTAGACAAATTATTCACCACCCTCGACCTAACCATCTGGCTTATGGATGACAAGTAGTAGAAAACAATAACTTGGTTTCTAACTTACACCACAAGGTCTTCCAAAAGTAACTTAAGAATTTTGCATCTCTATCCAAAACAATTGTCCTAGGCATACCATGCAATCTCACAACCTCCCTGAAGAACAGTTCGGCTACATGAGAAGCATCATCCATTTTGTAGCATGGGATAAAATGAGTCATCTTTGAAAACCTATCCACAACCACAAAATTAGAATCCCTACCACGTCTAGTCCTAGGCAAACCTAACATAAAGTTCATTGAGATATTAACCCAAGGTTCACTAGGAATAGCAAGTGGTGTGTAAAAGCCATGGGGTTGCACTCGAGATTTTGCTTGCCTACATGTGATACACCTTGCACAAATCCTCTCAACATCTCGCTTCATGTGAGGCCAATAAAAGTGTTCTACAAAATCCTAAAGTCTCAAGCAATTTAAAATGTCCCATCAATCCTCCACCATGAGATTCCCTACTAATAACCTAATTTGAACAATCGTGAATGCAATAACCTATTTTCCCGAAACAAGAACCCCTCATGTCTAAAGAACTTGTCATGGGCTACTTTTTCACAACAAGCATTTTCTTCACTAAAATCTTGGTCCAAAGGATACAATTATTTAATGTGTTCAAAACCAAGCAATTTAACATCAAGAGTAGAGATTATGACATACCTGCGAGTGCACTCCAACGATGTTTTCCTGAGTTACCAGAGTGGATGACATATGGAAAGGTTTCTAATAACTGAATCATTTCATGCATGTCTTTATTCAACTTGTGTTGATCCTTCAAATGCTTCAAGGACTGTGGTCGGGTGTGGAATCACAAATTCTTAGCCAAAGATAATGTTGCTTAAGTTTCCAAGGCCTCGAATCATTGTATATAACTCACATAAGTGGTATTTCTCGTGGTCACTTAATTAGTTTTTCGCTAAAATATGCAATGGGCTGTCCTTCTATGCAGAATTGCGCTGATATCTAAACCTAAAGCATCACATTCAACTCAAAAGTTTTTGCAAAGAGGTAACCAAGTAAAGGAAAGCATTAGTGAGTTTTTCCTCGATCGAAATTGAAATGCTTTTTCTCGCTTCTTCACCCTACTTAAACCCAACATCCTTCTCGATGGCTTCGCTTATCGCTAGCTTATATTGATTAAAGTCCTTACAAAACACCAGAGAAAACTAGCAAGTCACGAAATCTTGAACTTTAATTACACTTCATGCTGATTTAAGGCCTCAATCGGCTCAATCCTTCTCTTCATAACCTCGTATTCCTTGTGCACTAATGTTAAAAACCAAGAAACATAAGCCTATCGATGTAAAATGTGCACTTCTTAAGGTTAACAAACAATCTTTCTTTTCGAAGCACATCCAAAACAGATTTTAAATGAATCAAATGATCATCCAAGTTCTTGCTATAAATGAGGATATCATCAAAATAGACAACCGCAAATTTTCCAATGAAAGCACGCAAAAAATGGTTCATTAATCTCATGAAGGTACAGTGTTAGTTAACCCAAAAGAATCAACCACTCATATAAACCATATTTTGTTTTGAAAGAAGTTTTCCATTCATCACGATTTTTTCTCATTCTAATTCGATGGTACCCACTTTCAAATCAATTTTTTGAAAAATACAAGAACCATGCAACTCATCAAACATATCATCTAATCGAAAAGGGATGACAATATTCATCGTTATGTTATTGGCGAGTTTATGACTAATATATATTTATCTCTCCATGTCCCATCCTTCTTAGGAACCAAAATCACCGAACTGCAATGGACTCATACTTTCCTCATATCCTCTTTTTCCATCAATTCATCAACTTGCTTTCGAGTCTGTTCCCCGGATTACCCTATAAGCTGGTCCTGCTTTAATGGTGGCACCAAGCACAAAATCGATTCCAGGTTCAATCCCCTGACAGAGGTAACCCTTTCGGAATTTCCTCGAGAAAGACATCCTCAAATTCTTGTAAAAGAGAGACACGGAACTAGTAATGTGTTATCAAGGTTATTAGTGTTAGTATCTCTTGTATAAAGTGTACAATCCATAAGCTCGTTTAAGAACAATACTCTAACTTCACTTCGCCTTTGCATAGAAATTGGTTTTTCTCTATTTTCCCTGAAACATTCACTCCTCGCCTCTCTTTTTCTCTCAACTTATCTCGCCTCTCTCTCATTTTTCTTCTTAAACTTCTCTCGGGCCAATTTCTTGGTCTCTCTTCTTTGTTCTGCTCTATTTTTCACTCATTTTCTTTTGTTCACTCTCTTTTTGCAACCTCAGTTGATCTTCATAAACCTGACTTGGTGTCAAAGGGACAAGAGTGATTGTCCGTTGGTTGTGCACGAACAAGTACTTATTGGTGAAGTCAGCTATGCTTAACTTTCCTGGCCAAATTCGCGACATGGTCTCCTGGCAACAAATGTTCAAATTGCATCTAACCACAAAGCACATAAAACTTCACTGCATTTCCATGTTAAAAAGATTAACACTTTGTTTATTCACCCTTACTCTCCCAATTATCATTCAACCATTGTAATTTCTATAAGGTCGAGGATGCTACTTGTTGCATCCCTAGTTTCTCCACCAGTCAGGCACAGACAAGGCAATTGCCCGTAATCAATGATCACACTACATACCTTGTTTCGATTTGGCAGACCGGTGGGAAAATGTTCTCCCGTTGCACCTCGTCATCTTCCTTAGCTTGCACACTTAAAGCCCTCCTTGCCACTATCAGTTCTCCTTGGACAACGGACTCCTCATCATCAACATCCTCTAAGGATGGCATAGAATCACAATCCGACCGTTTCAATCTCACCATTGTCCCACATCACCATAACTCTTTTGTTCGAACATCAAGCCGTTATATGACCTCCTTGCCTCGTATTTAAAGATTTGTTATCACAATTGAGTAGTGAAAGAATCTGTTTTCCTTGATTTGCAATGGGTCATCTTTGTTGCTCATTGGGCTCAAGGCCAAGGCTTCTCTTCCTTCCATTAATCTCGACTCAAGTGATGAACTTAGGCTGTGTGCGTAACGTAAGTGCCAAGCACGTCTTCCCTCTTAACTTGATTCTCAATCTTGATAAACATATGTACCATATCCTCCTAACTCCAAGAGACATAATCTACCCACATTTGAATTCTTTGATTTAAACCCGTGAAACCCTCACGATTTTACTTCTTCGATCTTCTTCAATATTTGCTCTGAAGTAGATAGAATTTCCATCTCCTTATAATACTTCTCCACACTCCAGCCTGTTTCATTTTAGGTTTTGCAACTTGTCAGATAAACTCCCGGTAGTAGTAAGCCAGAGCCAAATCTCTTCAAGATCACCCTCTTCATCTCTTCCCATGTTTCTACCATTGGCCCCTATTCCTTCTCTTCTTATTCAAATAATTAGCTGGTTCTTCCACACTATGGCATAATCCGAGAACTCTATGACAACGAGCTTCACCTTCTTATTTTCAGAATAATTGTGACAATAAAAAACCATCTTCACCTTTCTTTCCCACTCAAGATATACCTAAGGGTCATTATTTCCTTGGAATGATAGAATCTTCATCTTAATACTATCCAAATTATTATGTTCCCGATTTCTAAGTCTCCCCCATACCTCCTCTCACTAACAACTGAATCATGATCAATCTCATCCTCAAAACCATCTCCGTCATATTTTCTTCTCTTCTACCCGCACTCTCTTCTTGAAGAACTTCCCTTCGCCACGCCTGCTTCGAGGGTAGTTTAGATGTCATGTTTGCTTCAATTCCTCTCATGAATTGTTCCAATTCATCCCTAAACATCCTCTTTACTCACTGTTACATTCCATAATAAACTCGCGCAATCTTCCTGGCCACACTTTCGGATGCGCTGTTGTTTGACATGTTGTTGCAAAACAAGGTTAGAAAATAAGACTTCACAAATCACTCCTCACGTGTTTACATCAAGAATGATCTACCTACCACCTTGTTTTCACACACTTATTTGGTTTTTTCTCACTTAATATTCTCACTAATTTCGCTCTTTTCCACTCATAATCTCTTGTTTTTGGAACTATAATCTATAAATAAGATTTTTTCCGATAAATTCAATCAAACTAACTAGATAGGTTAGTATAAGTTAAAATGTTCAAGCCTTTCCTTAAAGCAACAAAAGTGCCAGAGTCGCAATAAAAAGGACACAAAAAATTTCGCTCATATCGACTTTTTTTAAACTATGGTAGACTTGATTTCTAAAGAACTAGAATGTTGATAAGCGTATAGATTTTTTTTTTCATTTGCAAATCGATGACAATAATGTGAAAAACAAATAAACAGATTCATCAAGAATGAAGAAAATCTAATGAGATCGAGCAGAGAATAAAGCTGTGGAATGAAATCAGTTGAACGGAATTTAGAAGAAACGGATGCAGCGGCTTACTGCTGGTTCGATAAAGCGAAATGTAAAAGATAACTAAAATAAAACCTAGCTCTGATACCAAATGATACAAACCCCTCCAACTTGTGAGGAGATCCATGATCGGAATAGCTTAGTAGAACCGCTCTAGTTGTTCAAATTTTTGGATGGATAGGACTCTCACCCAGTTTGCTTATAAGGAAGCAGAACTCGTATAGAGGCTTGGGCAATCGGTGATGGAGATCCGATTTATAAGTCTTGATGAACAACACAAAATAATTGATAAGTTCAAAGAGTTATTTCAAGAATCAAAGAGAAATTTAAACTCTCAATTTTATTAATTCGAAAACTGAAGAAAGTAGGGATAACACACCTATAAATAGGCCTAAAAATATGAAGAATAAAATAAAATTTGGCTACAAAGGAAACCAAATATTCAGCCAAACACTAGAAAGGAAACTAACTAACTACACCCAAAAACGTTTACGAGGAAAAAGAAAACTAGATAATTTTAGGACAAGACTTGGTAATCAAAATCAGCCGCAAATTTGAAACAAATCAGGGACAATTTAGCAGCAAATTATGAACAAATCAATACCAAATCAGCAGCAAATCATGAACAAATCAGCACCAAATCAACTCTAGTAATATAAAGAAATCAGAACAAATCATCGTTAAATCAAGAAAGAATAGTGATCAACCGCCAGAATCGCCCAAAAAATAGAAGCAATCGAATGTCAAACGCCTTATGGGTCTCTGTCCAAATCCTGGGATTTACTTCTTTGATGATCATAGGACCATCTTTGTTTCTTCTTTGAGTCGAACATGTGAGCACCCTTCCACTTTGGCGTCTCAATTAAAAAACATAATGGCTTTTCACCCTTAGCCCCGCTCATTATCGGGCCAGGGCGGATTTCAAGTGGGTCCACACTCCATTCCTTAGCACCTCCATCAACAAGGTCAAAAGGAGACTTTGTTCGAGGGTCTAAGCGCTTTGGGAACGAGACACAAGTGTGTTTCCCAAGCTGACATGACTCACACTCAAGCGAAGATAAACTAGAAAAATGAGGAACCAGCTTTCAAAACTTGGAGAGGCTTGGATGACCGAGATGACTGTGGATGAGGAGAGGAGCTTCTATGGAAGTGCAAACAATGGAACAAAGAGGTGAGCGGAGGTGAAAGAGGCCTTGTGACTCATGTCCTATGCCAATTGTCTTCCCCGTACTCCGGTCCTACAAGGTTACAAAGTTGTGAGAAAAAATAAGCACACAATGAAAGTCATGAGTCAACTTACTAATTTGGAACAGATTAAAAGGAAAATCAGGAACATAAAGTACAGAGGTAAGGATATGAAGGGAGGGGGATTGCCAAGGCAATGCCTTTAGCTATGATTTGAGAACTATTAGCTAAGGTAATAGTGGGTAAAGGAGACAGAAAGGTAAGAGAAGAAAAAAGGTCCTTATTACTGTGAGCTAAGGATCGAGGCTCCGTGAATCAAGGATGGCAAATAATGGGAAAAGGGCAAGGTGAGACATTACCGACCTAGGCACAGAAGTAATGTTAGATTCGTCAAGCTGAGTGAGACGAAGGCACGCCTCTATATTCACTTGGCCATAAGAATGACTTCAGAGGCAGACAGTCTTTTGAGATGACAGAACTCAACTCGTGCTGATGATCGTAAGATCGGGTTTTCAATGAGACAGGGGGAGGTCGACCATGTGCAGACCCATGAAAGATCCACATCACGTGGTGTGGCATAAGCTCAGATAAGATGTGTAGTGAGTGACATTGCCCTCTACCGATTGCTATCAAGGCCCACCTCGAGGAATTACTTAGAGAATGAGACCGAAAACCATCATGGGCGTTCAAGTTCGCATGGGATTGAGGGAAGTGTAGAGGTATGGTAGAAGTGACCCGAGCAAGAGCCTCTCTTCAAAGCCTGAATAATCGTTTAGTGAGACCGTTCTATGGTTTTCAAAATATGGCCCTAGGTTCACTGTAAGAATGATACAAAGACTCGATCCATATTTGACTCCAAGTCTCTGGGATGTTAGATTCTCGCAGATAGATGCAAGTTATCTTATATGACATCCGTCCACCATGGCAAGAGGCAGATCCATGTCGAGTCGCTTTCAAATTAGCAATGATATTACATCGCATAAGACGCTGAAGCTGTCATTAGGGTACGCTTCACCGATTCCAAAGGAGGTGAATACTGCATAGCCCCAATATTATATAGAGTCTTGAGTTACTAATAGATTGCCAAGAATATTGAATAGTAAAGCATTAGTTTTTCACACCAGACGTTATCTGGGGATCAGTCCAGAGTAAGAAGATCACTGCCAACCATTACTAATGAAAACTAAAGGTCCAAAATCCATGACAAATAATTTCGCTCCTCGTGAGTTTATCCAAGTTAATCATAGGAGTTCTAGATACAAAGAATCTTAAAAAGTCCTAATCTTTTTTCGTACCATGGAGACATCTTTTTCAGCCATAAAGTGAGAAATCACCAGACACAACGTAATCAACAACTAGTACTTCCAAATGAACACAACCCCAAGGTCTCAGAAAATAATAGCTTCATAAACACTTAAAGGAAGGAGGCTCAAAGGAGAGATGAAGGTCATAACAAATAATGAAGAGAAAAGTGGAAAATGAGGGTTAATGACAGCTGACACGCCATAGTAAAGTTATCAGAGACTGAGAGGCTCGCGGCAGACGAATCACGATAGTGTGGCCAGGAAATTGAACAGGCTCAGGCGCCGCCATGCTCTGATGCATGAATTTCAACGCTGGATTGTAGATCAAGCGTGTGTGTGGTGTTTTCAGCTTATGTCACCAAAGGCAGATCAGAGACACTTCAAGGTGTGCTTGTCGTTTAATGAGAAAGAGAGTGCTGAAGCAGCCAGTGTGTTTAATATGGCTAGTGGCTTCTATGAGGCTTCATGACCAATCGTAACGCGGACCGGAGTGTGACACTTGGGCCAAGCAATGGGTAATCGACCACACGATCGAAACCCTAACTCCTCAGATTCTCAAACTCTTATGGCTTTCGATACTATGTCGAGAGAAAATGTATACTCTGATTCTCATTAAGTTACAAAGGAGGGAACATACATATTTATATTCTAGTGTTAGGGCAAAAAAGGAAACAAAGTTAGAGTTTAATTAGGAGACGAAAGAGAGGGAAAAGAATCCTAAATGGATTAGGAAACTAATCCTAATGCATCATACCAAATGGTTTCCCTCCTGATCTCATTTACGATCAATCCAACAAATGAACAACATCACTGATTCATAAAAATAGCTGCAAGCTTAACTGGTTCTTCCTTATATCACAGATCCAGCTTGGAAAGACCTAATTTCCTCATAGATGGAGTAGCTTCAACATGCCTTCATAATTGGGGGAATTTGCAACATCAAATGTTCTTCCTTCAGAGTTTAGCTTGCTCTTTTGAAGGGTTCCTTAAAAATCTATTCATGATAATAATTTGTCCATTTAGGTGGAAGATTCACGAGGTGGTCAAGGGCCCCATTATGGCCTAAGTATTATAAGCATTATGGCCTGTAATGTGATGTTTGGAGTGTCAGTAATCATTTACATTTTACTAAGTAGTTCCATCTCCGGATGGTGAGATTTTCATGATTTTCTGCTTCTCTATTTTTGTGGTTTTATTTATGTTCTAGGAATCAACCATTGATATAGTCTTATATGTTGCATCTTATTCTGATCAGAGAAACTAGTAATGGATGAATAGAGCAGTATTTAAAAGGCGATCTGACTTTGTGTCAGAGCCATGGCCTAGTATATATCTGAAAGTGCAAAAGATTTGCAAGAAAATGCTAGGTATAGATAGACTCAGTAAAAGCGCCTGACAGCCTATGAAGGTTCTTGGGGGAGTATGCATGTTTCAATAATACGATCTTCTCACTTCAAGAAAAGACAGATCGATTTTACTTCCAGGATCTGAGTTCTTTAGACCATGCATTATCATGTAAGAGATGCCTTATTTGTTGAGATGTCATCTTTCTTGATTAATCATTAGAAGTTATAAAGGTAACATTACCTGCTTAGAGTTGAACAAATGTAGGCTTCACAGGATCTGAGGATGTCAATTATTAGCTTCTTTATTATACCAACTTAGGAGCTAAAGTAAAGTAGAGCAGTTTGATTTGCTTTTTCTGTTCAAGGGTTAAACCTGAGCAGTCATTGTTGTATTCAGAAATACTTCAAGGTTGACTTTCAAAAGTTTTTACTTATAGTTTGTAGGACTTACATGTGGATTGCATTCCCCTAGGAACATAAAGTGTTAGAGATGGAAATTATATAAACAATTGAATCAGAGGAACATGATTGTAACATCTGTGTAATTGTGAATGTACTGTGGTAAATGGACACTAATTGTATGTGTTGTTTCTAGACTTCAAGTCAAGGCAGTGTTGATGGTTGGAGAAGACAATTTGGTATGGAGGGTGGCCAGAGGACAATCTTTTCTCCACAAAGCTCCTCTATAATGTTCTTTAGAGAAGGCAGAGCCTTCCCTCTTGGCTGTGAGGTATGTGGAGCTCCTCCTACTGTAAGTTTTTGTTGAAAGGATCTTAGGGGAAAAGTAAGGACTTTTCGATATTGTACAGTTGGTGGGGACATCTTATCAACACATGCTCTTTTGTTTGATCATGAGGAGTTAGTTGATCACATCCTCTTGCATTGTGGAAAGGTGAGGGTGATGTGGGAGCTTGTTTACTCTCTTTTTGGAGTACATTAGGTGACCCATTTCTACAGTTAAAGAGATGCTTTAAGGTTGGTCTAGCTCTTCTGTTAGAGAAAAGGAAAACAGGTTTAGAGCAAAGGTTTATTCTTTTCTAAATAGAAGAGAAACAAAAGTTATTTTGAAAATCTGGAGCTTTTAGTACAAAGGTTAAAGATCTATTTTTTCTGCAGTTTACTTTCTTGGCCTAATATGTCTATAGATTCACTATGTCTTGAAGTTTAATAGTTTGGGTTGATTGAGGGAGGGAATATTTTTGTTTTCCTTTCCCCTTTTTGTGATCTTTGAGAGCAGTTGTACACATTGTGTGCACTTTGGTTTACCCTTTTGGGTGGTTTCTTTTGATGTAATTACTTTGCTTTTTACCTGTCAAAAAATAATTGTCTGTGTTGGTTCCATAGTTATTTGAGGCACAAGGCGCACTAAGGTGCAAAAGCCTTGGGCTTTGAGGAGCAAGCAAAGGTTCGACCCTGAATTTAGTTTCTAGAGGGGGGCATAAATCGACAACATGGAACTCTAGCCTAGCTTGGTATAGGATCTTACAAATCTCGTGAGGCATATATTAGCTTTCTGGTTTGATTCCACTTCTCTTACAAGGGAAGACTTGCAAAAATTTCAAGGGGGGAAGATTAGCTAGGTCCTGTTCCCATGCTAAGGTGCAATTTCGAGGCGCAGACTTTTTAATCGAGGCACTACATGTCAAATATATATTTTATGATTTTATAATGGTTGTTTCCTATTTTTGCTATCACTTTCTGCAATTTCTAGCCGTTTAGTTTATTTTATTTCTTTCTTCTCTTCTATAGGATTATACAATAGTTGGGAGGGTTAGAGCTATTTTCGGAGTTGAAACATGAAGAAATGGGGCTGGAGCTCTTCGCACCATATGCTTTTTTTTTAAAAAGAAGTTTTTTGGAGTTGAAATGAAGAAAATGGGGTTTGAGTTCTTCAGATTCAACAAAGTAGAAGTTGAACATGGGAAGAAATGGGGCCGAAGGGCTGAAATTCGAAAATTAGGCATTAAGGGCCAAAACGACTCTTCTGTGTTGTTTTGGTGCACCATATGCCTTTTTTAAAGGAGAAGAAAAAGAAGAAGAAATGGGGTTGGAGGGGCTGAAATCTCAAAAATCAGGCATCAAGGGCCAAAACTGCACTGCTTTGGCTCTTCTCAAGGTCGTGTTGGTGCATTCAGATGCTTTTTTTAAAGGAAGAATAGTTAAGAAGAAAATAAGAAGGAAAACCCCGAAATGCCTGAGGTGGGCTATCATCTCGGAGTGGTGGCGCTGGGGATTTAAGTGTGCTGAGACACTGGCTTTTAAGGAAAACTTGTTCTACTTCATACTCTTTAGGGTAGAAAAAAGTAATGCAAGTATGTGCATTGTCAAGGTGCTAGTGAACATATTGTTGAGTCTTTTATAAGGTAGAAACAGGTTAGTAAGAATGTCTAGGTCAAGCTGCTATGGATAAAGGATAGTCTTGTATAGTCAGACACACTAACTTTGGTGATAAGGGAAGTCTCATAAATCAAAGAAGTTGATAAAATAAATAAATTACTTTTGGAAATATTTCACTTAGAGAAAACTAATAAAATTATTTGTGATGTGAAGCCATTTTTCAAATGAATTTATAACAGATGACTTGTTCAGGCGTTGTGATTACATCCTTTTATGAATTTTCCTTCAAAATTTTTTAATATTGGTAGAACATTTTAACAAGCAAAAGGAAAACAATATTTTCTAGCAGTTGGACATGTCCTACTTGACACAATAAAGAAATATTTGAACCCTTATTTGAATGATTTTGGTTGTCTTAAATTACCAAAATAATAAATGCAATTGAGTGTTCTCACTATGTGCACCAAATTTGAATGGTTGGGTCAATGACTGAAACTAAGCTAGATACATGGGGAGATGGATTAAATCTATAATCATGGACTAAATACAAGACATTATCTCTCTAATTTCCTAATAACCTGACAGCGTATAGGTGTTAATTGTCCTCAACAAGATAGATACCTTTCAATGTGAATCTGCTTATCTAGGTGACATGGCTGCAGATTCAAACTAAGCAATCGCATCAATGTTTTCCTATAGTTGAATGAAAATAGTAATTAAGATGCAAAACCCTCTTGGCATTGAAGGCAAAACACTTTTGAGGCGTTTAGGCTTTTTAAAGATACCATCACAAATATATATTTTATGATTTTATGATGGTTGTTTCTTATTTTTTACATGACTTTCAAGAATTTCTTAGGTATTTTAGTTGATTTTTCATTTTCCTCTTCTATAGGTTATACAACAGTAAGGTGGGTAAGATATTTTCGTGGGAGTCAAACATGGTAGAAATGCAGCGGGCTAAAATCTAGGAAAATTAGAGAGTTGGGGGCCAAATGACGCCATTTTGGTGCACAGAGGTTTTTTTTTTAAACTCACAGATAAACTCAAAATGAGGTCATTTGGTTTGCTTTAAAAGAAAAGAAATATAAGACCAAACAATTGCTTTGGTGTTTCATACAGAAAAAGCCCAGGATTCTTCATGCATCCCGATAAAGGAGAAAAATTAAAGAAGAAGAAGAGGGAAAAAATGAAGAAAAAGGAAATAAAAAACTCCTTAAATGCTGAGGCAAGGCGTCATTACAAGAGTGCGCTCTACTTTATGAGGCCCACACCATAAATTGTTACAACCTTCAAATTGTTACAACTCAAGACAAAGTTTCCTAACTAATTACACTATATGTAAAGTAGATATATAGAATATACTTCCTGTTGATATAGATATTAAGATTTAAATTTGTTACAGATAGATAATTCAACCCGATCCCAACTTAGGGCCTTTTGTGAAGATATTACCCAATTGTTCTCTAGTCTTCACATATTGTGTAGAAATCAAGCTAAGTTGTATTTTCTCACGAACGAAGTGACAATCTATCTTAATATGCTTAGTTCTGCCCACGAGTACGTGCTAAATCAATATGAAGGGTAAACTCGTTGTCGTGATCGAATTTTGCCGACTGTGCCTCTAATGTTTAATTTCACATCAAGAGTTGATGAAGCCACATTATCACACACGGACTGTGTCATTGCTCTATATTTGGACTCTGCACTTGAACGGGAAACAACCCCTTACTTCTTACTTTTCCATGATACTAGGTTTCCACCAACAAAGACACAATAACTTAAGGGATATCCTATCTTCCTTTTACCTTGCCCAATTAGCATATGTGAAACACTTAATTCTGTTATGCCTATGATTACTATATAGAATATCTCGCTTCAAGACTTTCTCAAATAACATATAGACCGCTCTACAATCTATCTGATATTGAATATTGAGCAGACATAATCGACTTCTACAACACTTATCGAGCGGGTACATCAGATGAGTTCCTTGTGAAGGTAATTGCTTCCTAACTAGCTCTATATCTCTCAGATCCTTAAATGTTTCGCCTCTAATAAGTGTATTTCATTTAATAGGGAGCCATGGTTTTACTCTAACTTAAATCCCAAATATCAGACAAACACATATTTCCTTTGAGATAAGAAGATTCCATGTTTGCTCTGCATAACTTCATTGCTCAAGAAATATCTTAGCATCCCTAAGTCCTTTGTATGGAATTGACTATAAAGAAAGGAATTAGGAGATGAGATACCTTTGAGTCACCCTAATGATAACAACATCATCCACATACACCACTAACAAATGATACTCGGACACAGCCCCGTAGAAGACAAAGTGGTAAGATCACTTTCTACATATCGAATTTCCTGGAATTGCTGGGCTGAATTTACTAAATCTGTCAGACATTGTGAACCTGGCTCAAAACCATACAAAGACTTTCGAGACGACACTCCTTCCCTATCTCCCCCTGAGCAACAAGCCCTAGAGATTGTTCCATACGCACTCCTGGCTGTCAAAGAAGAAAAGACATTCTTAATATCAAGCCGCTGAGATCCCAATTATAAGTGGCACCAGTGAAGCCAAAGTCGAATAAAATGTCATCTTAGCAACAAGGAAAAGTGTTAGAATACCACTCACATAGGTCCGTGCATACCTCTTAGCCACAAGCTCATCTTTTTCTAATTGAGCAACCTAACCATCTCGGATTAACTTTAATCGCAAAATCCAAATGATATCCAAGAATAGTCGACTTTCTTCCTAGTGTAACTATACTAAGTCCTTTTAGTCCTGCATTTCCATTCAGCATCTCTCACATAAAGACTATGCTAACCAGGTGAGATAGGCTTCAAGGAAAATTGTTAGCAAACGGCGAGTCCAAGGATGTAACAAAAGAATAGGAATGAGAGACAAATGGTTATAAGAGCAAAGGAAGAAATCAACAGTGCACATTGTCGTTACCTATACGAAGAGCAACAGTGGGAGATCATCAATAGTGGATTGATCCGATGATGAAGGTGAGGTAGATCAGTGTCGAGGGTTTCCTATTATTGTAGATACTCCAATGATAAGAGGTTTTACCTGAGTAAGGACAAGAGCAAGTTCGGGAGAGACATTGGGTAAGGTAAGAGTATAAACAAGAAGTCGCTTCTCCTCCCTCGACTGGGTGGCCTGAGGCGAAGAGAATCGTCATACGAATACTCCCCTAAGTAGAGACGGATTGTTTTACCCAATCTCGAGTCAATTTTTTTTTTTTTAGCGCTTTTAACTTAGACCATCCAGGCGTAAGGAAACCATTGTCACATGAGTTTAACGGTATGTCAATGTGATAGAGAACTCAGACAAAACACGCATATAATCACATTCATAAACTTATGAGAACCTTGTAAACATTATATTACACAAAGAGTAGTCTTTTTGTATACCACCCAAGGCCACCATCTTGGTGCCTCCATAACCCCAAGTTTCACTATGGATAGTCACACCCCTGATTCAAGCACAAGGAATTTTTCTCGTTTTTTGGATGTGCGGTGCTAAACCTTTAGCCAACCTTCCCTCATAATGTCTCGCAAAAGCAATGTAAATGAGACTTAGTTTTTATAGGAAATAATTCCCAACTTGTATTGCACAAAATTGTCAAGTGCCCTTGCACTTCTCTACATACAAGAGTTTTTCTTTATAGAAATTATGTTTCACTTTCAACCCTTCAATGTGCCAGAGACAAGTTCCTTTATATTTGCAGTGTCTCTTCCTAACAAAGTGCCTTTCCTGTAGAACAAAGTTTCTTCTTCTCGACTTTGAATTCAAATTTACTCCTCTTTCAAAACCTACCTAGTTTAATTTCAGGCCCAACTGAATTGAAACTGCCTCTTTCAAATTCAAACCCTACTGGTTTCACTGGCAAGTAGTGCATGTCCACTCAGATGCTACCATGCACCCTCATGGTCCACCATAGCTTACCATGCACCACCATGCTTGCCTTATTTCATTAGGTGCCCTCAGGAACAAGGCATACCTATGAGGCTCTTTCATCCAACCAACAGCTGAGTGCTGAGTGGGGGTGAAAACAAACCACTTCTCCTGCTGGGCCGAAGCCTCACGACTTAGCCTCGCATATGCTTGCACGCCTTCAAATTGCCAAAGTGTTACATCTCGCTCCCATGTAACCTCTGATTCCCGCCATCTTCTTCTTTTCCATCTTGTCGAATCGACATACCAAACAGACTCACAGGCTCAGAGATTTATCACGATTTTCGCCGCACAAAAAAAAGACTCCGATAGCACATGCTATGGTCCGCTTCCTTTCCTCGATGGTCGCCCACCTGCATCACGGGTCTCTTCACGCCTCTTTCCACAATCCGCCCATCGGAACATAGAGCCTTCCTCCTTGAACACAAGTGTCTACCTTCCAACCAATACTTTCCGTTTCCCTATTTCGACTTGTTGTCTCAAGCTCATACCCAAGATCAAGTCCTTCAAATGGTTGATCCGCCATTAAAATCCGAGACGACTGGCCAAAGTCATTATATACAGCCACTACCTTTTTCTCGGGCTGGGCGATCCGCCACAATGTTGTGTCGCCCTGGACGATGCACCCATTCAAAGCTGACTCGCTAGAACCGCTAACGGGCCCGCCAGACTCAACTTCTTCCGAGCCCTCAAGAAGGTGTCGGCTACATCCGTCACCACCGTGAAAAATCCCACCAAGCAGTAATGTCAAGCCATTGTCAGGAGAAGGAATGGTCAGCCGTCATCTTTTACGCGTGAGAGTATCAAGTATTCTCAAGCCACATCTCGCCCAACTTCAAATGCCACAGGGGTGTCCTCTTTCCCGCACCAAGACTCCACCTGCAGGCCTTGTCTGAGGCATCAGCCCGAATCAAAGGAAGGTCCAGATTAGGGGCAAACTGCGATTGGTTTATCGAGATGGCTTGTTTGAGGCTTTCAAAAGTCATTCGACACTCCATGTCCCAGTCCCATGCTCTGGCCCCAACAAATCAAGCAATGAGAGACAATCTTGGAGTAAATATTTATAGAATCTTGATAGTGATTTGCTAATCTGAGGAATGACCGTAACTCATACTTTAGTAGGTCGCCAATCACTACAACTCGTGACCTTTCTTTCATCTATCCGACCGACCTTCACTCGATCTCATGGACTCCATGAATGTGATCTACCCTCGCAAACTCGCACTTTTCCGGCCTCACATACGCTAGGTTCCCTAAGCCATTGAACACCTTTAAATCCATCTCAGGCTCACTTAGAGTCTAGCTATACACCACAATGTCATCTAAGTATACAACTACAAAGATCGAGATAGTCAAACAAGACATCATCATTAAATGAGAATGTCATTTAGGCATTCAGGAGCCCAACCGCATTACAAGAAATTCATAAGAACCATAATGAGTTACACATGTGGTTTTTGCCTTATCACCTTCCGCGATCCAAATCCTTGCCATAGTAAACACCGTGTCTAGTTTTACAGAAGTACCGAGCCTTTGCCAATTTGTCAAACACTTCAACCGCCAAAGGAATCAGATACTTGTTTTTTATTATTACCTTGTTTAGGGCATGTTAATCCACACACATGCACAATGATCCATCATGCTTCTTCTAGAACAAAACAGGCGCACCAAACGAAGCCCTCGAAGGCTGAATCATACCATCGTCCAACAATTCTTTCATCTGTTTTCTAATCAAAGCACTCGTAGAGGGCTATCCGTATGGACTCAAGTGTGAGGTTCGTCCCTAAGATTAACTCGATCTTGTGATCAATGGGTCATCGAGGAGGCAACTCTTTAGGCAAATTTGAAGGCATGATGTCTTTGAATTCCTTTAATATCCCAGCCACATAATCAGAACTTCAAGATTACGCCCTTCATTGATTACTACGTCGCAAGGTATGTCTCGCCTCGCTTAAGCCCCTTCTTCAACTAAAGAGTCGACACCATCTCAAATTTCGCCATGTTTTTCCTTTCCTTTCTCACCGTGTGCACAAAGTAAGGTCAAGTTTCCTTAAGATCATAAGTCCACCTAAATGAGGAATCGAATCAGTATGCTTCTTACTGAGGAAGAAATCAACCCTAAGGATTAGATTGAAATCATCTAATGGAACACAAAGCAAATCTATATTTTACCCTTCCATTCACCAACTCAAATAGACAACTCTCGGGCAATGCCTCGAATTTTTCGAGCCTTACCGTTCACCACTTTGATCTGACTATCATCGTCTACCAATTTCAGACCAAGTCTCGAGGCCTCATCAAGCCAATCATGAGGTAAGATTATCAGCTGCTCATCGCTTTTACCCGAATCCCATTAACTGAAGACTAACATGCATCAAAGTTTTTCTCACACAGGTCTCTACCACACTGGAACAGATTGAGCACGGTAGAAGATTCACTGGGAGGGTGAATCGACCGTTAGCCTGGCTGGCCGACAGCATGACCAAGTCAAGAAGTTTTCTCTCGGGGCAATCCGTCTGAGGGCCATTGCAAATGAAGCACCCTAATCGGGCCTAGTTTGCTCATCACAAAGCTCAGGATCGCCCTGGTCAGGCTCGCCTCGCAATTCCTTTCCGGTCCCTTTCCCAACCAAATTCTTCTATCGAACGGTTGTTTCCTTTCGCCGCTCTCTTTCACTGTATTTGTCTCTGGGACCTGCTCAGGCGCTGACGGCGCCGCTTCATCTTATAGTCCAGACTGTGCAATCCATCAGAATGATTGGTAGTGAGTGTGTCACAAACTCCTTGCCTTCCTCGAGTTCGCTTTATGGTTAGTTTTGTAATTCAGTAGAAAGTTTAATAACTCACTCTTATTCTACGAAGATGTTCCCATATCCAACATTGTGAGAACTAAACTCTTTAATATGATCCTTGTTCAGAACTGAGAGATAGCTTTAGTCGCTTCAAGGACTCTCTTATAGCTAAGTCAATTGGGCGTAGGAATTGTTCTTTTGGGCCTTCTTCGCAGTCTCCTGTGCAGTAACTGGGCCTTCCAGATTCGTATCATCCCCCATCCGAGTGCACCACCATAACTTCGCATCACCAAATAGGTACATGCTTGTTATGGACACCTTTTCATCATTAGGCACATGAGCAGCCTTCAAGAACTGCTCCATGTCCCACAGGAAGTTTTCCAGTTCCTTAGCATTCCTAGCACCCCCAAACCCTCGGGTTCTCGCATGCATTCTTCTGTGGCACTGACAACAGTGGGGACATTGAGCCATACAACCTTCTTCAGATCAGATTTTCGCTTCCCACGGACTTAGCCGGCATTTTGGCAGCCCATATCAATGCCTCATAGATAGATTTTGTGCCATCGATCCTTCCCCCCGCATACTTATCACGGGCTCTCCATCAAAGTTGCGCTGCATTCAAACTGGGAGATTCTCATCAAGTCCTGCAAATGCAGCCACAATTCTCTTCCTCCTCGTGCCATCTCCAACAGCTGTTTCTAACTCGGGCCATCCGCCCATCCTTTTCCCAAATGCATCTGGGTGCCTGATACTACTTGTCACACCCCTTGATTCAAGCACAAGAATTTTTCTCATTTTTTGGATGTGCGGTGCTAAACCTTTAGCCAACCTTCCCTCACAGTGTCTAACAAAAGCAATGTAAATGAGACTTAGTTTTTAATATGAATAATTCCCAACTCAGACAGTAAAATTGTCAATGCCCGCTTTCTTCTTACATACAGATATTACATACAAAGAGTTTTTCTATTACAAAAATTACGCATACACTCTAACCCTTTTTTTCAATGTGTTAGAGACAAGGTCCTTTATAGACTTTGGTGTCTCTCTTCCCAACCAGTGCTTCTTCCTCTGACTTTGAATTAATTCCCATTCCTCTTCAAACCCAGCTCTAGTTCGACCCCTCGTTCAAACTGAATGTTGCTTGAATCTGAACATGGCCCCTCTTTCAAACTGGGTAACCTCCCACTTGAGTCAGGAAGAGTGCATGTCCATCGATGCTACCATGCACCTCATTCGGGTCCACCATATCTTACCATGCACCACCATGGTTTCCATGCCTTTGTTTCATTAGTTACCTCTACAGAATAAGGCATACCACGAGGCCCTTTCATCCCACCAACGCTTCCAGGGCAACCAAGTGGGGCAACAGAGCAGCCCATACTAACAAGGTACAAAAGGGTGTTAATTTACATTATTCTCCTGAAATGAATAATGACATCATGTATTATGTTCTGTATGGATCTCCAAAAGAGTAGACAACATCAATCTACAACATGCAAAAGCTCACTCAAAGAAGCATTACGCCTTCTCTCCCCAGATCTAAAATATTGAGTTGAATAGGTGAGTTCACAACCCGGGAGGGAAACTTTATAGTCATACTATGCATACCCTACTAATACGAATTAAATAAATGACAAGATTCATGATCAATACACAATCATTTAAAGGAATAAGAATAACAATCGCATGCATGCAGTGAGTGACAAATAGCTTCATCTTTTGTTCCACTAAAGTTTTCCTTTATGCTACCGTCATATTCGCGCCAAAGATATCACCTAATCGATGCTCCAATGACATTAGACATCTTCAATTACTGGGACTCATACCCAAGGCAAATGTAACCCCGTATTTAGGGACTACAGCCTGGCTGGGCGTGAGACTAACCCCGTGTCTTTAGGGACTACAACCTAAGGGTAGGATCAACCCTGTTTCTTTAGGATTTGAGAACTTATAGCGTGACTAACCTACATTACACTCCATACTGTAGAGTGTCTTCTCGAGGGTTTAGGACTTTCACCCAAGGACCCACGAATAGATACAATACAAGACAGTATGCACATCACCAAATATTATGTATAGATACACTGTTTCCATCATTATGTGCCATTACCAAACTGATCTCGAGGAGTGACCACCTCATAAACCATGTCTATCACAGGAGTCATGAGTCTCCCGCTAAGAATTCTATTCCATTATAGTGTTCAATCCACTCATAACAAGACAATAAGAGCATGAAGATATGATGAAATGTATACTAATGACATGTCAAGCATAAGGGTTGCAACAAAGCTTCATGCAAAGCCAACATAGATAGACACTAGAATAGTATAAAATTCCCTACCTCACTTTGTTTCAGCCCTTAAATTCTGTGAGATCCCTTTACCTAAATCAAGGAACTGAAATAGAACAATCTAATTTAGGTTCATTTACACAAAATCACATAATTAAAGTCAAGATATTTTGGTTACTACTACCCTAATCATTTGGTTCTTACAACCCTAATTTCCCAATTCTTTAACTTTCATTCATGCAAACTTCCCCCATTATTAGAGCTAGTTTAAGCCACCTTCTAGTAGCACAATTCCTTTCCTTTAATTAGTTAGCTAACAACTACTTTAATTACTTAAACTATCTCCAGAATTGGATTGCTTTTAAGAATTCATACCTTCATTAGTCTCATGAATACCAAACTCAGCTTTTCAATCTCAACAATTTCACAACCCTCTTTGCTAATTTCTTTTCCTAAACCACAACTTACCAAATCATCTTCTAATTTACTATCTTATTTTAGCAATTAAACTTACCTGTGCGTAACTTAAGCTCAATTTTTATTTCATTTAACCAAGATTTATCATTAAAGAGCATCACCAGTCATTAGAATAAAAATAACCAAAATCACATACCTTTTTTCTTCTTCCTTCAAGATCCCTTCACTCTCTCTCTCTAACTTTCTCCCTAGACTGAAAGAAAGGGCAGAGAGAATGGCTGAAAACCAGCCCTAACCACCCTTATGTAATCTCACAGTGAAGCTTAGGGTAGACTTGAGGTGGCATGCTTGAAGGCTGCCACATATCTTTTCCTTTTGCAATTTCTCATTCCTATTGTTTTGTATTTGTATTTGAATTTGACAACTTGCCACATGGTTCTTGAGGTTTTCTTATTCACAAATCAGCCCAAGATGTTATTACATTTAGTTACTAGTTTATCATAAGTAGTTGTAACCAAATTTCACTCAATTAAGCTCAACTTATCTTAAACTAGATTTAACTCTTAAACACGTTTAATTTAACTCACAAGGTAATTCTTAGCCTTTTGTTCTTTCCATTGACACTAGGTGTTGCAATCGGGACCAATCGGGCTTGTCCTCCGTGATTTTAAACATCATCGGGACCACTTCAGGCGTCGAAACATGCTTTTTATCTTCTGAAGTACTCATTAGAAAGGCAAGGAAAGAAGTTAGGGACTGTAGAAACAAGAGGATAGAATTTGGAGGAAAGAATTCCTTGTATTATTTCATTGATCCATTATGAATATATATATACAAAAACCAATCTAACCTTCCTAATAGGTTACAACTCTATAAAACAAGTTTCCTAACTATTGACAATTTATATGTAAAGTAGATATATGCTATAACAGGGACAAAGTATATCTTCGAAAATCAAGAGCACAGGAACCTCCTAAAACCCTATAGTCAACCCAAATCCACTAAGAAACAGTTCCTCCTCTCGGGATTTGCAGCTTAAAGTCGAAGGACCAAGAATCAAAGACAAAAACTTTAGGTAGAGAGGGTTACCTGACCCAAAAAGTTTTGAAAGACCCTTTTTCAATGATCGGACAAGGAAGGTAGGGTGGCTGAGGAGGCTTTTCTATGCCTAAGAACCTCGTGGAGGAGGCATGTCAAGGCTCGAAGGCCCCATGCGCCTCATGCATCGGTGCTGAACAAGCCAAAAACTTGATCCGCGCGTGAGCCCACGTGCTCACTTTCACCACTGACTTACATGCCTCCCGGCTGCATTGGCAACACTGATCTTCCAAAGTGGGCGGTGTCACCCCACTCTCTCTCTGGGATGGTGAGCGAAAAGAACACCCCCATGACCCTCTTGCTCCTTCCTGAAATTCTTCTGAATTCTGCTCAAATCCGAGCCTAAGCTCTGATACCATGTAGAAAACAAGATAGAAGAATTGGAGGAAAGAATTCTTTGTGAATTTTCATTGATCCACGATGGGTTATATGCAAACTGGTTATCGCATAACAAAGCTACTAACCTTCCTAAATTGTTACAACTCTATGGGATACAAAGCTTTTTCTTAATCACTAGACTGATATAAAGTAATAGGCAGCGAGAAACAAGTGACATTCATCTGGAACAACAAAAAGGCTGGCGCCCCAAGAAGATGTCTATTCTTTCAAGCTCTGTTACCCCATTTCAGGAGGGATTATTTATTAGTGGGAGGTCTAGTTTGAGGAATCCTGGTGTCGTGGCATGAAAGACTCGAAATAGTTATGACAAATACTTCTTGCATTATCACTCAATGTTCGAACAAAGACATGAAATTTGCTCAATTTCATCACAGAATACTTAAAGGAGAAAAAAAGAAGCTAGAACGACTTTTCATTAGATAGCTGGCGGATTAGAGAAAGTTCATCATAAAGGCAGAATATTAGAAATCAATGGATGCAAAGCCGGACAAGTACCCTAAATATCATAATGAACTAACTTAAAAGAACTGAATCTCATTTATTGACTCTAGGAATCAAACGCACAATGACAAGCCTTAAGAGATTACATATGTCTGTGTCAATAGAGTAGGCTAGGAAAATCGAGATTATAACTTTTTCAACAAAAAGAGAGAAGGATGATCTAAGTAGATAATGTAATTCGAATAGGGTGAATGAATCTAAACAGTTAAATGCTGCTGACACCCTAGTTCAAGGATGTAGAGACCTCTGACTTGCTGCCCTCTACTAATAATTCGTCACGAAAGATCCCCAATTGTATAAATAATCAAGAAAGAATGAGATATTGCAATTATGTATGAGTGTTTCATCACATAAATTAAATTAAAAAGAATCAGGGTAACCCAAAATAGAGGTCAGCAGATTAAAGGAGAGGATGAATTATCTTGACCCGAGGATACAAGAAGTCGACGATCCGGCAAGTGGTAATGAGAGTAAAAGAGGGTTGAAATGTGAAAATAAACGAATTACCTATCATGATCCAGGGTGTTCGGTGAGTCAAGGATCCATTCGGGAGGAAGAGAGGAAGGATTTGAGGTAGGGTTTACTCCGATTCCTAAGATACAGTGCCAGAGAGACACCCTTCAATGATCAGCATGGTGCACTAACCTTCACTTACACAATCCTTATGAACCCTAAAACATGTCCATAGATTAAACACAATAATGACACATTAACTCGTCTGAGGGTTTTCATTGGTCCATAAAGGCATCTAATTCGGGCAGTTTCAAAACTAAAAACAATGTAAAATAGATTTTTGTGATAGAAATGACACTATTCCACTCCGAAAAGCACCACCTCAGTGATTTAACTAAAAACCACAAAACACCTTTGAATGTTACTAAAAGTCGTAGGAATCTAGGAACAGAGGCAGAAACCCTAGGTAAGTATGGTTGTTGGACCCAAAAAGCTTTGGGGTGGATATTTATTCACAGGTTTGTGTTAGTGGAGGTGGGTGGCCGGAGGATGCCTGGCCGGCCCGATGACCCCAGGAGAGATGCTTCCAAGGAGCCCTCACAGCAGCCACGTGGTGGCAGTAGGCAAAATCTGATCCACGTGTGAGCCTCACATGCTCACTTTTCTGGCCACCTGATTTGATGGTCTTGTTTGTCGACGGCCGGCGGTCCCTCCTGTATGATACACACCTATCGACAGTTTCAAAAGAACACCCCACGATCCTCTTACTTCTTCCTAGCTTCATCTAGCTAAATCCAGCCCTAGGCTCAAACCATGTAGAAAGGACAAAAGAATCGAGGAATGAATTCCTTTGTAATTTTTAATCGCTCTAAACATGTATAAATACAAGATCTAGATATATACAATTGGTATTTCAATCTAATATTTCTAATTAGTTTCACAAGCTACAAGTAAAGTATACATTTACATTCTATAACAAGAAAAAAGTGCTATGATGTAGAAGTTTACTACCCAAACATCTAGTTCTTATCTAATTATTGAATCCTTTAAGATAAGTGTATTCTTGCATTCTGTCTCTTTTAGGTCATGTCATATGTTAATTAAGTCTTATAATGTTTCGTGCCACCTGTCTTGTGCCATTGGTGTAGTCTTCGATAGGCCTTCTTGATTCCTGCTGTTCTGACTCGATTGAAGCAATTCTCTGCCATGAACAAGCCTGCCAGGCCAGCCATTAAAGTAAGTAGTTTTAATCATTTGTCTATAAAGTCAATCTAATAGGGATGGTAATTTCCCAAAATTTAATGTTTCAAATTTCTTTGGGATTTGTTTGAAATTATAAGACAGAAATAGCATTATAATAGTATCAGACTATCATTATATGGATTATAGATGGAAATTATTTGTTTTTAAAATTATTGTCAGGAGAATGGGAGACTGGGTATGCTACTAGCTGGTAGAGAAAGAAGGTCATCTTATTAATGTGTTTGATTTATTTTTCTGCTTCTAAAGTTTTTTATGCACTCATGATTTGTGTCTCTCATCCATAAAGATTTTGTAGTATCTTGGAAAGGCTTTTTACATGGCCATCTCAATCTTAATCCCATCCTCAACTTGCTTATTGTGATTTGTGAATGAGTGCTATTGTTTGCAGGTCATTGCTGAGAGTTTGTCTGAAGAAGAAATTATATTTAGTGCATGAATGTCTAAGATGATATGGAGACTGATAGTGATTACATCACTCGAGGAACTAAAAACTGGTTTGGAAAAGGGTGGGTGCTGACATCAAGGAGTTAGATATTACGAGGTTGGATGCAAGCTGTGTAATTGTTTAAAGATCCACTTTCTTAGTTCGTTTTATGAACATGTGATCACATAAATGTTAAAATAAGAGCTTCTATCAAACATATACAGATTTTTCCTTGAAGTTAGAATATAGTAAATAGCAAATATGTTTACATTTGTTGATATGAGCTGATGTAAGTTACCTGTTAACAAACCAAGCTGGGGTTAAATGGGTTCTAAAATCAAGCATAGTGGACATCACTTGGTAGCAGAAGGTAGTGAAATGCCATGATTTGGTGTTACCTGAGGACCCATGCGACACTTTATTCTGTTACAGCAAGAGTTTCTAAATTGTGCCCAACCTAGTTAAAATTGCTCTACAGCTGCTAGATAATGCCTACAATAGCAAAAAAGATAATCAATAAATAACACAGTATGCATTACAAGTTTCATAACTTTATGGTGAGATGAGTCGAGGTAACTTGACTAAATTGATTATCACTTTATAAATTTAGGACTATTATGGAACATGATATTTTCACAGTTTCCTTCATGTTTCTTATACTACATCATCTTTATGCACTGTCTTGGTATCGTATATACTCTCTTTCCTATACAAGGCCATGCCATTCCAAACTGCTTTTGGAAAACCCCACCTTATTCTAGAAGCATCTAAATATTTGTCTATTCATAAGAAGCTTCAATAAGGGATGAGGGAAGATTTCAATGTGGCCTTTAGCTGCTGTTTGGATCTGGAAGTGCCCCATTAGGCATTTATACACAGCACAACAAAGAGGAAGCTATGGAACAATAGAGTTGGTTGTACCAAATTATGAAAATTTGATAAAGAAATCAAAATCTAGGTTTAAATGGAGAGGAACAGAGTGATGGAAAATAGTTAATGTAAGCTTCTTTGGTTATTCTTTCATTGTGTTTAGCCAATTCTCCTAGTTGATAGTAGACTATGCTATATACCTTATGTTGTAGAACTCCCATGTGAATAAAATAGAGAGAGAGAGAGAGAGAGAGAGAGTCAAGAATGATGTAGAGAAAATTTTGCTTAGTTGATATCTATGGTCAAACTTTTAATGTATTTCCTAAGCTATGTTTAGAGGAATTGTATTTAGCTACCAAAGTAACAATTACATCATAAGCCACAAATTCCAATGCTAAGGAGGTTTCCTATTAAAGGATTTATAGAACCCAAAGAGCTGAACGAGTGATCAAATTAGCGGATCAACTTTACCTCTAAGGTTATGTCATTAAACACAAAAGCGAAGCTTTTTGAGATTGATGCTGAAATTTTCCCTTGAACCGTAAGATCAATACAACCTAGAATTTAATCTCTATTGAGGAGAATACAAAAGGAGAACATAAAATGTTCTCTGACTGCAGAAAATAATCACTGAATTTCTTCAAAAAAAATATTGCCACCTAGAATATTCCTAAAATAAATGAAGCCTAAATATTAAATAATATATACATTAGACTTTCAACACTCCCAAGCTGGGATGTACATGTTATACATGCCCAGCTTGGACTTCAATTCATTGAAATGAGGTTGATGGAGAGATTTGGTCAAGATATCCGCCACTTGCCTATGGGTAGGTGTGCAGATGAGTGAAACAATCTTGTCTTCAACCTTCTCACTGATGAAATGTTTGTCAATCTCCACATTTTTAGTGTGATCATGATGAATTGGGTTCTTGGCTATGTTTATGGCTGCTTGGTTGTCACCAAAAAGGTGTATTCGACTTTTAGCTCCTCAAGTAACCTTTTAAGCCACATCCCTTCACAAATCCCTTGTGCCATAGCTCTATATTCAGCTTCAGCGCTACTCTGTGATACTATGAGCTGCTTTTTAATGCACCAAGTTACCAAATTTCCTCACACAAAGGAACAATAGCCGGTGGTGCATTTTCTGTCTATAGTTAAGCTTGCCCAATCAACATCAGAATACACTTGGATGTCCCTGCTTGTAGTCTTCGAAATAGAGACCTTTCCTGTGTGTTGCCTTTAGATATCTTATGACTTGATACATTGCATTCATATGTGCCTCAAATGACATTGCTCATCTTAATCGGCTAACATTAATTACAGAATCGATCCAGAAGTGTCCTGCAGTGTATGATAGATATATCAACTTGCCAACAAGCTCCTGTTATCGCTTTTTTAAATTTTGAGGCTATCAACCTCTATGCCAAGTTTATGATTAGGGTCCATGGGTGTGCTAGCAGGTTTACATCCCAACATCCTTGTTTTTTTGAGTAGGTCAAGAATATACTTCATTTGTGAGATAGATATGCTTGTTTTTTATCTTGTAACTTCCATCCCAAGAAAGTATTTCATTTGCCCAAGATCCTTCACTTCAAATTCTCTTGACAAAAGCTGCTTCAATTGTCTTATCTCATTCTCATCATTTCCTGTCAACACAATATCATTGACATATACAATTAGGATGGTAATGTTGTCACCCCCTTGATACTTGACAAACAAGGTGTGATCGGCCTGATACTACTTGCAATGATCCTCCTTGAGGACCTTAGTGAATCTCTCAAACTAGGCTCTTGGAGATTTCTTTAATCCATATAGTGACTTCCTTAACCTACACACTTTATCATGTTGCACTTTATTCTCAAGTCCATAAGGAATGCCAATATAAACTTCCTCTTCTAAGTCCCTATTTAGAAAACATTTTTCAAGATTTGTTGGAAAGAGGCCAATCATACTAGTAGCAAGAGATACAGTGTGTACTCGGATTGTATTTGCTTGGCTACTAGAGCAAATGTCTCCTCATAATTTAATTCCATAAGATCAGGTGCAGCCTTTAGCAACCAGCCTTGCTTTTAGAAATTCTTCTAACACTTCCATTCAGATGATACTCACAAAAATAGTCATTTACCACAATTAACTTTTTCGTGGGGAGATCAGTAACTCCCCAAGCATTGTTCTTTTCTAATGCCTTTAATTCCTCTTCAACCGTTGCCTTCATTTCTGATCTGCTTCACTTCAAGGGAAATTGGAAGGGATGAATCTGATCGAACTTAGTTTGAATGTTTAGGTTGTGGATAATCTATCAAAGGACACAAAATTAGCTAGATGATGTTTTGTAAAGGCTCTCACCCCTTTCCTCAAAGCTATGGGCCTGTCATCACAGTTACAAATCAGATCATTTTGTCCTGGTTGTTCAATTACTGGCTGTGGATCAGGCTTGTTCATGACTCCAAGCATATAGGTTGTTGCAGTTCTTGAGGCTGAGATGTTGCAGGCTGTTGTGGGACCTCCTCAAAGTGTCTCAGCCTCTGTGAGGTGTCCTTAATATGTGTTGACCTCCTAGAGTACACCTGCAGGTTGCTGGTTGAAGAAATCTGGGTGCTGGAATAATATGTTCACTTGCAACATAGGTGATTTGTGGGGCTAGAAAATTAGGGTGGATAGTGTGTGATCTTGTAAGTCCTCGCATCTCCCAACTTGGAGCATCAGGGAAAAAAGGGTAGATGTTCGACAAAGGTGACATCCATAGAGTTATAAAATTTTCTAGTGGAAGGTGAATAGCACTTATATACCCTTTTTGGTTAGAAGAATACCCCCCACAAGGATACATTTGAGAGATCTAGGATCTAATTTACCCCGATTGTGTGAGTGGATATGAACAAATGATGTACACCCAAAGACCTTGAGAGGAATATTAGAAAGAAGGTGAGTGGTGGGAAAGACATCAAGGAGAGCTGAAAGGTGTTTTGGGTTTCAAGAATCCAGATGGCATAAAGTATTTGATGAGATAAGAGTGTTGATAGCCACCCCAAAACGACTTAGGAACATTCATGGTGAATAGGAGAGACTGGGAAACATCAAGAAGGTGATGGTTTTTCGCTCTACCACTCCATTTTGTTTTGGAGTGTTGTTGCAAGAGCTTTGGTGAACAATACCCGAAGAGGAGAAATAATCACCCTAGGTAGAATTGAAGTAGTCTCTTGCATTGTCTGTTTTGAGTACTTGAATATTAGTATGAAATTGATTTTGGACTATGGCATGAAACTTTTTGAAAAGTGAAACAGTTTGAGACTTTTCCAGATACAAAGTTCCATGAAAGGCAAGCATGATCATTTTCAAATAATAAAACCATCATGGAACCTAAAATGTCAACTCCTGAGGGACTCGAGATAACCCTCTAGATATTTCAATTTAGTAGGAACCCTTGAATTCAATGGAAAAGAATTGCTCCCAACGCCAAGAACAGATTTTGGAGATTTGTTTAGAATAAAAAAGAAACTAAGTCCTTGAAACTTGTCTGAGAGATACTTAAGTGTTGATTTACCTCTCATGATAAGCCTAATTTCATGCATTCAATCAAGAACAATAGAAACAAAGGGTGAAGTCAATAAACTTCACAACATAACTTCTCTTTTCGTCAATGGCGGCTGCTTTTTTATGGTTAAAACAGCCTCAAAAGCCCTAAAACCCTTAAAAAACGACTCACTCAATTGTAATGAATAGGGCCTAAAATAAATAATTAAAATAATAACTAAAAAGGAAACCATAATTAAATAAAAGGCCCATAATTAAATAACATTCAGAAATGGCCCTACCCATGCCCTCATCTGGGTCTTCCAAATCTGTCCCTTCTGCAACAAGATATGTAACCATGCTTCGCGAAGCTATGAAACTTCAAATTTTGTTTTGGAATCTTCCATTGCAGTCTCTTTATCTTGCACTTGTAAGATCAAGCCTTGTAAAGCTTCCTTCATTCATTTTGTTCTCGCGAGCCAGTCGGACTCTCCAATTCCGTGGAAATATGGTGTGAAGACTGGGTCTCATCAACTTGATCAAATTTTTGTCCACACCTCGATCTCATTATTCCTCATTTCCTCAATACTGTCCTAATCACCTACATCAAAACAAAGATAAATCAACATTAAAAGTTGCACTAACATTAACACATAACAAAGTCAGGCAAATCTAAATTTTGTATGCATTATCATTGATTCACTCCAAGACTTGAAAGGTCCATCTCTTTGAAGTTATATTTTGATTTCTTGTGTATGAACCTCTCATTTCGCATGTGCACTCCACACCTAATCTCTAGCAAAGACAACTCCTTCATACGCCCTTGTTCATTCTCAGCCAAGTAGCATATTGCTCATTTTTCCTTCTAATAAAGTCAGTCTGAACCTAGCTTCAGAACTTCAATAAAATCCCATTTTTCTGTAATGCTCAAGATCATGCCCATTAGTAGGCATGTGGTCCTATATATATGATTAAAGCCATGCATTAAAACTCGGGGTAAGAGAAAATAAAAAGGCATCGACAAATCTGATATAACTGATAGGGGGCAACACTTCTCTATTGCCTTAAATTCTTTTCAATGACAAAGACGACAAGTGTAGGGTGAGTGTTTATTAATCATTTCTAGTTTGACCACCTGTTTGAGGATGTGCAACAGTAGAAAACAACAGTTTTGTTCCTAATTTATTCCATAAAGTGCGCCAAAAATAACTTAGGAACTTAACATCTCTATCACTAACAATTATCCTAAGCAATCCATGCAAACAAACTACTACTTCAAAGAACAAATCAACAATATGTGTTGTGTCATTGGTTTTAGAGCATGCAATGAAATGAGCCATTTTGCTAAACCTATCAACAACAAAGATGTTGAGTCCGGACATTCTGGGACCTTTGTAGTCCTCAGTAAACCATAGAGATTACACCACAGTTGTTCAGCACAGGGAAGGAGCATATGTCATGAGGTTTAACTTCAGACTTTGTTTCGTTTGCATGTACTACGCTGAAGGGGACACAAACTTACATCCTACATGTACAACGCTTAGCGCACACAAACTGCACATCATGTTTCATATTATACCAATAAAAATGCTCATTTAATATGCCTAAAGTCTTATGAACACCAAAGTGTCTCATTAAACCACCTCTATGACTTTCCCTAACTAGCAACTCACGAATAGAACAAATAGGCACACACTTATCCTCTCTTGGAATAGAAATCCCCCTATGTTCCTCATAAAGTCACCAAATGCATGCTCTTTCATATGCTCCACACTTGCAAAAAAATCATAATCATTGGCATACAAAAATCCTTAGCAATTCAAACCCAAGTAATTTAGTATGTATTGAAGTAAGTAAAGCATAACTTCTAGATAATGCATTAGCCACTACATTTTCCTTCCCTTGCTTGTATTTTATTACATAAGGAAATGTATTTGTAATCAGAGATAATTGAAGGAAAAATTGTGTATTTCATTGATCACAAATAATCTCCTCTTCATATACAAGACAATCCCTAAACCAAATAGGAAAGATTATGAAGTTTCCTAACTCTACATATTTCCATTTTCCCAACTAGTTTCTAATTCTATAATACTATAACACTCTCTCTTAAGTTAGAGCGTAGATGTTGATCATGTTACAAAGATAACTAACTCGATCTCCACTCAAAGGTTTTGTGAAGATTTCTCTTAATTGTTCTTTTCATTATATCCTGTGAGAGACTAACCTAACTGGATCTTCTCACGATAAAATGACAATTTCTATCTCAAAATGTTCTTAATCTGGTCTACAGAAATACTGTGTTAGAAGCTAATGTGAAGATGTAGTCTATTATCACACTAAAGCTTTACCGGTAATCGGTTTCATGCCCACTTAATAATAACCCAAGTATCCACATGATCTCACATACAAATGTACATACTTCTATACTTTGACTCAATAACATGAGACAACACTTTGGCTACTTACCTTCCATGAGATCGATTTCCTCTAAAAGACACATCCCGAGGTGGATCTCCTATCTTTCTTAGATCCTTTCGCTAACTGCGGTTACAAAAGTGACTCTCCAATTTTGTTATGCCCATGCTTCATACGATATTCCACATCCGTAGAGCTTCTTCAAATAAAGATAAGATATGCCTCTACAAATTTCAGTAATTGATCTGTTTTGGATATGACATATATACCATAAGAATCCTATACTTATGTTATCGATACAAGAGTACCCGTGAGTACTCACAAAAACTTATACTTATTTTATCGATACGTGGAGTACCCATGGGTACCACAACTGATTTATTACTAGGAGTACCTCGTGAGGGTCAATTAATCGACATGCATAACTTTTAATCCAATACAGAGTAGCTTCAGAGGTACTCACTGAAGCTTTAGTCGACATACGTGAGGCTCCTAGGTATTAACTCGATGAAACATGAGTACCCGAGGTACTGATGTAACTTGCTGCATACAAGAGTACCCGTAGGTACTACGTAACTCTAAGCAGAGATGTGTGATTTAATCGTAGACGGAACTTATTCAGATGGGGAGGCCCATAGGTACTACAAGAACTAAAATCGCAGATGCAGACTTATCAGATAAAGGACCTAACTTATTCAGATACGTAAGGTACCGTAGGTACTACTGTAACTAGATCGTGAGACAGACTTATCGATATTGTGGATCGAACTTATTCGATACAGATACCGCCAGAGTACTATGTAACTTAATGAAATACGAGAGTACCCGTAGAGACTACAGAACTTATTCAGATGCAGGAGTACCCGTAGGTACTACAGAACTTATCAGATACAGGAGTACCCGTAGGTACCACAGAACTTAGTCAGATACAGGAGTACCCGTGAAAAATTACGTAATCCTATCGATGGCAGGAGTACCCGTGAGGTACCATGCAGAATTTAGTTTGAGTATAGAGTACCCGTAGGTACCACTGCAACTTTAATCTGGGAGCAAGAGATACATTCATCTTACTCTTATTCATTATTCAAAGGTTTTATCATATGTCCGTCTAACTACCTAGACCAATCATAAGAATGAGTAGGATCAGCATAATAATTACCCGAAGGTACACATAGCATCAAGCCAGAGCACCACAGATTTGGCTCGCTCATCGAATGCGAGCGCCAGAAGACTGCCAGGAGCGCCGAGCACCAATCAAAATGGCTAACCACGCAGCCAGGAGTGCCAGAAGACTAAATGTGAGTGCCAAGCACCAAATGTGACGCCCACTCATTCATTTTTCGGTCCTAGGTAGTCATATGATCATATGTCTTCGCACTATAACTTTCTAATCACATTCTGTGATCATGACATACTACCTTCCATATTCATGTTCATGTTCATTTTCAGTTCATTTTCATGTTTCATGCCTATTCTATATGGCATTTCGGATACTTGAACGGTATGATGCCTATCCACACATCATTCAAGTATTCTTCGTCCTCTATGAATTTATTTACTTAGAAATTGAATCATTCCAATCGATCATCCAAACTCAAGTTATGGCATTTTCATGCCAACTAGCTCATTTACCGATTTTACCAGGGGGACGCTTTGGTAATATTCATTTTCCAGTGTCTTTTCTCCAAATTTGATTACACTGGTTCTCGGTGATCTTTAAAGTTAAGGTGTATGGCTCCCATTCCAACCTGAATCACCTGCACTGAGGACTGAACCCCCGCTACGTCTCGAAACAAATCTCGACTACCTATATTCAAACGGATGCAGGAATCAAGGGTACTAATGCCTCACTTCAGGAATTTAGACCAATTTTAGAGCCAGAATTTGACGATACCTATTTCTTTAGTTCGCTTTCTCTGTTTATTTTATTATAATTGAATAACTCAAATCTGGATAAGAAATAATGAGGTTACGGCCAAAATACAAAACTGGTCAGACAGGAAAATAGACACTAAGTGTACCGTACACTGACCTGCACTGCACACCCTCGACTTTGCCCGTAATGTGTGTTTTCACCTATTTTTCCATATTTTCCATCCCAATTCAACTCTATAGTTCAAACAATAATATAAAACCATTTCAACACCAATTGTAATCTCCTTTCTACTCAATTTATCTTTCAATTACATATCTTTCAAAATTCTTCATGAATTCTCCAAAATCATTCCAACATGGAGCTACACCATCCCTTAAATCCGCTAAATTCATGATGATTAGTTAGGCTTATTCTAAACCCTAACTCAATTAAGCTTCAATTAACCATGAATCCAACCCAAAAGGGAGGATTCCATACTTATTCATACATGGGTTTTACTTGTCCAGCCCAAGAAATCCAAGGTTAGAAATGAATTCTAACAAACCCTTGTATTCGAGATAAACCTTTAATCATACAAAGCCTTTAAAGTTCCATGCATCCATTCAGTTCCTGAGTTGACCTAAGGTTAGCTTTTCGCAAAATCCAGTTCCACTCAAAGCCAGTTGACACCTTCCTCCTTCTTCTCTTCTTCTTCTTTCTTCCTCTTCTTCTCTACGTTCTCCCAATTTGAGACCACCTGCTCCTAAAATCCTTACATTATGCCATACTGTTTTTAGTTTCTCCAAAACCCATTCGGGGTTAACTTTCTATTTTCTTTTAAGCCCTCCATCTCTTGGTCATTTATAAATAAACTTTCATTTATTTCATTTTGGCTCAATCATCAATTCATATCTTTTCGGGCCCATACTTCTGAATTTGAGGACTTTATTTTCCTCTTTTCAAATTGGCTCACAAAATTGTCCTTAAGTCTGTAAATTCCGGTCTCTGCTCCCGTGTTTCTCAGACAAATTCAACGAAATAAATAAATTATGCTACAAATAAATTCTGTAAACATGTCGAAAAATGATTAGAGCATACTTGGGGTGTTGGCACGACCCAGCAACAATCTAGGCGATTAAACTTTCTTATCGCAGAACACCCAATGACAACCAATAGCCTTCTTACTAGTAGGTAAAGGCACCAAGTCCCATGTACCATTATCATCTAAACTCTGCGTTTCATCCACCATAGCACTACTCCAACCAGTGTGAGATAAAGCCTCATGGACAATGTTAGGAAGAGAGATCGAATTAGGAGATGCGATAAAGCAACAAGAGGAAGACGACAAATGGTTATAGGAAACAAACGAAGTGAATGGGTGATCACACTGACATTTACCTTACGAAGATCACTACTGACTAGATTTGACGATGAAGCAACCGGTGTCGACTGTAGATCGCAGGGTTCTCGACGCTTGAGAATATACTCAGAGAATGGAGGTTTAACAGGAACAAGAGCTGGAGTAGGAGTCGGTGAGGCAATAGTGTACACTAATAAATCATTATCGTTCCCCTAACTAGTAACATGAGAAGATAGGGAAAACGGGGTAGTCTCAAAGAATGTAACATCAGTAGATATAAAGTAACGTCGATGAGTGGGACAATAACACCTATACCCTTTTTGAACACGAATAAAATTTTACTACAAAGACGCACTTAAGACTAATCGTTTTTAGAGACTCAGGGATGACATTCAATAGCATGTATCAAATACTGGGATCAAGGAAATAATGGGAATTATTCGAAACAACCTGGGTAAGGAGTATTCCAATTAAGAACCGACGAGGCATCCTCTATTAACAAAAAACAGTTGTGGAGATCAGATTTGGCCAAAAGGGCCCCGCAAAGCCTCAAGAAGATGGGGTTTATTTTTTCTCTCACTACTCATTCTCGAGAGGGTATCAACATACGAGGTCTGACGGAGAATCTCATGTTATAACATGAAGGATTGCAAGGTTCCACAAGAATTCTTGGCATTATCACTTCTCAATGTTTGAACAGAGACATGGAATTGCGTTTGAATTTTAACACATAAGGCACTAAAATGAGAAAAACTCAGAATGACTTTTCATTAGATAAAGCCAAGTGACACAAGAGAAATTGTCAACAAAAGTAACGAAATACTTAAACCCAGTGGGAGACATAACTGGACAAGGACCTCAAACTTCAGAGTGAACTAACTCAAAAGAAGCGAAAACTCGTTTATTGACTCTAGGACTCAAATGCACACGATGAAGTTTAGCATATCGACACTCATAGTTCAATGAGGATAGAATAGAAAATTGAGGATATAGCTTCTTCAAGAGAGAAAGAGAAGGATGACCCGACGGTAATGTAATTCGAATGGGGTAACAACTCCAAAACAAGCAACAGACTTTCGTAGACCTCCTGTCAAGGATGAGACCCTGACTCGCCCTTACCAATAATCCACTTCACAAAGATCTCAATCAAACAATAATCGTGAAAGAAATTCGAGATACTCGTGAATTAGTACGAGTGAGTTTATTCTAAAATTAAATTACAAGAGAATCAGGTAAACCCAGCAACAGCCAGCCGGACAGAGGAGTTAGAGATGAATTGTCCTCGACCTAAGGACACACGGACGTCACCCATCCGTATGGGAATAAGATGGAAGGTAGAGACTGAAACGTATAAATACAAATCGGGAGTTACCTATCATGTGGCCTGCCGCTTATACAAAAGTTCGTTAAAGCAACGAATCCGCAAGGCACGGATCACAAGTAATATAATGGTTTTCAAATTAAAAACCTAGTAAGGTCATACCCACGTGGAAGAGATGGCCAAGGATTAAGTAATTCGACCACTCGAGAATTTCACTATTTCTACAAATTAAAACTAGTCAGGACATGGTTCATTAAAAGGAAACTAAGTTGCACTAAAAACCTAATTAAAAGGTTGAAGGCAAATGGATTAAATCAGAAGAAAAACATTGGAAGGAACAACACTAAAATCGAAGTATTTCATTGGTGCATTTACGGCTTATGTTCATTAAGTGCTAATTAAGTGAAGATACTCTTTCAGGTTCACCCATGAACTCACGAGGTTCTTCCTTCGAGTCTCACCTCAATTTCTCACACCTAACCCTATTCTCCTTTCTTGGGTCCATTTAGGTCAAACAATGCAAGTATTTGTTCTGCTGGGAATCAGCCTGAATTTCTACTGGTCACTTCTCGGTCCATGCAATAGAATTCACGGGTTATGCTCTGATTGATCACCTTTCGGTCCATACTATCGTCACATAAGGTTAAATGATGTCCCTTTTAATAAAATCCATCTAGTACCAGGCATTCCTAATTTCCTAGGCTTCTTTGATTAAGTTAAGTTGATTTTATCAATTATGAACATTAGGGAATGGAAATCAAGTTCCAAGGGTAAGAGCCTAATTGTCACTTTGAAACCCTTTGAGCTTGTGGCCTCAATCTCACTACCTAGCATGCAACACCGATAAAAACCTCGGAAATTCATAAAACCTCAACATAAGATATCTACAAAATCATCAATATATTACAAAATCCAAACATCACAACAACCAACCTTAGAAAGATTCCACAATTATAATTCGCTCAAAACTAACAATATCAAGCGTTCACAACAAACATAATGCTAAAAGATTAAGAGAAAGAGAAGGATTTAGGGATACAAAACAAATATGAAATAGAGGGCCCCCAAAACTGTCCTCCACTACTACAAAAAGTCCTCTAACTGGATCTTGCAACTTGGCTCTAAACACAAGCTAAAAACTAAGAAAATCTACAAACCCTAAGCAATGAAAGCTTAGAGAAAAACCCTAGAAAATGAGATATGTGCAATGTTCCAAAAAACTCTCTCCAAGATTCCTCCTTAAAAGATATGAAATCAAGTATTTGATGTTGATTGGAAAATGACCAAAATGGGGCTAAGGAGTTAGAGGGCATTTTGTTCCAAACTCGACATCCTTCACCTCGCGACAAAGCCATTTCTGGCTGAGGGTCTTCGCCTCGTTGAACTCGAGGCCCTCGCTTCAGGATTCCTCCTTCGCCTCAAATAAGATTTTGTTTCGTCATGATGAGCCTTACTGGGTAAACTCGAGCTAGACTCTCTTCTCTTCGCCTAAGAAGGCTTTTTCTTCTCGCCTTAATGAGGCTACTTCACCTCGGCGAAGCAATGCTTTTGGAGCAAATTCTTCTTTTTGTTCTTTTTGCTTTCTTCTTTGCTTGCTTTACTTTCAAGACCAACAAAACTCACACGAATGAGGGATTAGTGTAATACTTGAGAATAAGGAGGTGATTCTATCATTTAGGTTACATAAACACACGAGAAACACACTATAAATGCAATACATCACCTCGACAATGGGTGGCTCCAGAGTCAATGATCCATGTAATAAGAGAAGGCAATGACGTTAGTTTTAGATTTTCTTGATTTGACCAGAAAGTAAATGATAGAAGTAGATGCAAACTTAAGTGATTTCTGAATAATGAAATGACTGAAATCTTCAATTTTTATTCTACAACTTCCTACAATTTCGGCATACATGTCATGGATTATGGCAATAATGACACAACTCCTCTTGAGGGTTTTTAGTTAGTCATAGAAGCAAATCTAACTCAAACAAACCTCTGAAAATCCAAAAAAATACCAGAAAAATAGTATATTGCAAGGAAAAAAACCACCTTGCCACAAAAAAACACCACACCTGTATTTTGGTCCTAAAAACTACAAATCATCTCTGAATCTTGAAGGATTCAAGGAAAATAGGAAGATACCCTAGAAAAACATAGGTGTTGGACACAAAACTTCAAAACACCGCTGCAAGATCGACAAGGGAGACAAGGGCCGGGAGGATCACAGGTCAACACAATGTCAAGGAGGAGGCGACGTTTGAAGTGTGTCACGCGCCAATGTGTGAGCAACAACGTTAGCTATCAGGCGCGCACGGGGACCTGGCACGGAGCTCCTTCACCGGGGTAGATAGATTTAGGTGACGGCGCTTTTATAAAGTGGTTGTCACCGATTTGAGTCACGGAGTTTGCTGCCGACAGCGATAGATTCTGGGCCAAGATTTTTCTGGAAGAAATTTCCTTTTCTTCTTTCTAAGCAATTAAGCTTCCCAGCTGAGCACTTATGATCAGAGGAAACTGAGGAAAAATTATGGCTTCATTGATCACAAATAACCTATTTATATACAAGACAATCCCTAAACCAAATGGGAAATAATATGAAGTTTCCTAACTCTAAATGTTTCCTTTTCCTAACTAGTTTCTAATTCTATAATACTATAACCATATTTATGAACGCGAACCACTTAGCATGTCTTTTATTAAGCTTCCCTTGGGTCTTCAATAACTTCAAGTTCTTATGATCAGAATGAATAATTAATTCCCTTGGCCATAGATAATGTTGCCATGTTTGAAGAGTTCTCACAATTGCACAAAGCTTCTTATCATAGGTAGGATAATTCAATGCTGCCCCACTTAGCTTTTCACTAAAATAAGCTATTGGTTTAGAATCTTGCATCAAAATAGCTTCTATTCCGTTCCAGATGCATAACTGATGTGAACCCCTTTGCTTGTTGCTTCGAGATCCACCAATTGTTACTTCAAAGACAATCTAGAATAGTGGCCCCGTCCTCTTGACTATATTGAATAAAGAGTCGTAAGCAAAGATGTTGCTTCTCCATCCCCTTGGTTATATGGAACCAAAAGCCGTAAGAACAAAGGAAAGTAACCCTATCCCCTTGATTATAAAAGAACCAAGAACCTTAAGTTTGAACACTATAAGAAATTAACCTTGATAGGCTCAAAAGTTCTCACAAGAACCATAAAGTGAAGAAAACATCACAAAAGAATTTTTATTCATCAATGTCTTTCCTAAGACTACATTAAGGGGGTATATATATAGGCTCCAAACTTTTTAAATCAAATAAAAAAACTCCTACTTTAACTTGGAAAACAAGACTTTCTAATTTAAATAAAGCAACTCCTAAAAGCAAATCTTTCTAAAAGAAATAACAACTCCTATTTGACTTGCAAAACAAACTTTATAAATTAAATAAATTATCCACTACTTCTGAGACTGAGAACAAATCTTTTAAAAGAAACAATCCCAAATCAGCAGCTAGTATATAGATCGTATAAAAATACTTGGATTTAGAAACATATTCGTGTCTCCAAGGTTTCATGTACTTCGAATATGAATTTTCCATAATTATGATCGAATTCCTCATGAGAATAGAAGCTCTAAGATCACCTGGATCCAGGCTTGGATTCTCATCATTCCCTTCCTAAAAAAGATTCATCCCCTAATCTTAGGGTCTCATAATGTCATGGATGATATGAAAATAAATACACATCTCCACGATCCATCCTGAAGGTTCAAGTAACACTCAGACAACACACGACTAATCAATTCTCCAAATAAGTTTGATGCCCTTGTCTCCCCTCTCAGTGGCAAACCACTAGGATCATCCTCGGCACAGACACTAAACTCCCAGAACAAAGAAGAAAAGACACTAGGCAAGTGAATCAAGTTCAGACGTCAAAGCGCTCTTTGTACAAAAGTACAAACATTGGCTTGTTAGTATAAAAGCACTCTCGATCTCACTCTTTTTCGTATAAGCTTTCTTTTCTTTTGTCTTTCTCATTTTTCTTGCTCCTTTCCAATCTATTTTTCTTTCACTTTTTATTTTCACCCTCTAAATGTCTCTCAATTTTTTTTCCCTCTTGTTTTACTTCCTCTTTTTCTTTTATTTCTTTTTCTTTCTCAATCTTTTTTTAATCACACTCCTGTTTTAACCTCACTTGATCTTCATACATTTGTTTTGATGTCAATGATACAAGAGTTACAAGCTTCTTGTCCTTCATGAAACTGAAACGATTCTTGAAATCGTTATGGTTGGCCCTCCTATCAAATTGCCAAGGCCTACCCAATAAGATGTGAGAAGCATACATAGGGACAACATCAGTTAGAAAACTGACAGAACAGATATTTAATTGAAATGAACATAAAATTGCTTTTGCACCTTCACTTCCTAATTATCATTCAACTGAATGAATCTTATATAGTCTAAGGTGTTTAAGAGTTTGTAATTGTAGCTTCTCAACTAACATAGCACTAGCAACATTAGTACAACTAATAATCAAACTACAAACCTTATTATTAATATGGCAGCGAGTATGGAAAATATTTTCACATTGTTGCTCAATGTTATCCTCCTTCACTTGGGCACTCAAAACATGCCTAGTCACCAACACCTCTCCTTCCACTGGAAACTCCAAATCAACGTCATTTAGATTACTTATGGTGGCACGCTCCTCCCTCCTCCTCCTCCTCTTCACTATCAGTCATGATTTCTCCTCCACGCATCACCTTGGTTTTCTTGTTTGGACAGTGGGTAGAAATATGGCCTATTCCATGACGCTTAAAACATTTAATATCTCTATTACGTTGTTGGTCTCAGGTCTACCTTTGTTAACTACAGCAGCATCCTCTTTCTTCTTTGTTGTTTCAACCTTGGGTTTGGAAGTGCCCACATCATCCTTTCTCCAATTTGACTTCCATGAGGATGAACTTTGCCCAAAGTTGGTATTTGATTGATTGCCCTTCTTTTGCAATTGACATTCCACCTTGATCGCCATGTGCAACAAGTCATCCATCTCCACATAATGCTATAACTCTACAATGTCAAGGCAAGCCATGATTTAAGCGATGTTATAAATTCACATGGTGGCTTGTATCCTTCCACATTCGCCGATCATTGCAATTCCATTTCCTCGTAGTATTCATCTACACTCTTGATCCTTGAATGAGACCCTACAATTTATTATGCAAATCACGATAATAGCTGGTTAAGGATAAATTCTTTCTCATCATAACCTTCATTTCAATCTTCAGAGATATTAAGATGGGGTATTCTGGTTCTGCCTCTGAATCGTCAAGCAAGCTGGTCCTTACCACATATAATGGCATAATTCAGAACTCAAATCAGTAGTATTAGTCTATTTTCTTCTGTAATAATGGTGACAATCAAACACCATCTCTACCTCCTTTTCCCATTCCAAATAAGCCTCTAGATCATTCCTCCCTTTGAAAGATGGAATCTTCATCTTGATGTTTCCAAGATGAAGATCAACTTCTTCACGCCTTATTGGATCCTGTTGTATTCCTCAACCTTGCCTTATCCTTTGTGGTGCAAATCTGCCCACTTCCTGAACTAGATCTCCTTCTTCATCTCCAAGTTCATCCTCAAGCTCTTCATGATTCCAGGTTGTCGGAACATGCCTTTCTTCTCTTTGAGTTTGAGGAAGAACACGTCTCAGCACCTCTTTATTTTGCTCAATCCAATCAGATAGTTATTCATTCAACTCTCCAATCTTGCAAAGCATTGCTTGCATATCAGAGACAGAAGGATCGGGTCCCCGCCCATCTCCTATTTACAAGACTTTCAACAATATTACTTGAAGACATGATCAAATTAAAGGAAAGAATTAGAAAAAAGAAACCTCACAACATTCCCTCACGTGTTGCACTCACTTTTTTTTTTCACTCAATATTGAGCTTTTTTTTATAATGAAAGTCACTCTTGCCTTTTTCCACTCTTGAACTTCACTTGCTCTTATATCTAACAAAGCTATATCAAAGATCAACCTAAATAGAAATCCAAACAATGCTCAAATACATTATAAGCAAACCTAAAATGAAGAGTCACACTATCTTGTTCTTTTTTTTCTTTTTTTCTTTTTTTTTTTTTTTTTTGCACTCAATGAAATTTAAACAACAAGAATTAAGATATATCTGACCGATGCTTAAAGTCAAGCTCTTGGTGAACAAAACATGTATCCCCGTATAAGTTGAAGCCATGAAGGTTTCAGATCCACTGGCTCACCATGCCGCGGGTTACCCAAGAATCTTCAAACACCATTTAGAATAAAGGCTTCTGGTTCCTCGACTATATCGAACTGAAGAGCCAGAAGCAAAGATGTTAGCGCCTCCGTCCCTTTGCACATATGTGATCCAAAGGCCGAAGAACAAATGAAAGTAATCCTTGGCCCCATTGGATTATGGTAAGAACCAAGAATTGTAAGTTTGAACACTATAAGGACTAACCTTAATAGCCAAAGTTCTCGTGTAAGAACTATAAATTGAAGAAACCTTTACTAAAAGAATTTTTAAGCTTATCAATGTCTTTCCAAATACTACACAGTATAGAGCAGCTTCAAAACTTTCTAAATCAAATAAAGCAACTCCTACTTTGACTTGGAAAACAAGACTTTCTAATTTAAATAAAGCAACTCCTAAAAGCAAAATTTCTAAAAAAAATAGTAACTCCTATTTGACTTGCAAAACAAACTTTCTAAATTAAATGAAGCAATTACTACTTTGACTTGGGGAACAAATTTTCTAAAATAAAATAACTCCAAATCAAAATAGTAATAAGATTCAAAATACTTGGATTTAGAAATTTATTTGGTGTCTCCAAGGTTTCACAGCCTCTCAAATCTGAATTTTTCATAATTAAGATCGAATTCCCCATGTATATTGTAAAATCTCCTGCATCATGAATCCTTTGTGCTTTGATTCTCATCAATAACATTCCATCTCAAAATCTTTATCAAAGTTAGGCAAACTCAACAACGGTGCATTAGTTAACATATCTTTCAAAGTTTTGAATGCTCGATCATGCACATCATCCCACTTAAAAACAACATTCTTTTTGAATGTCATCAAAAAAGAATAGAACAAATTTAACAAACCTTTGATAAAAACTTGCTAAAACCATGGAAACTTCTCACCCTTATTCGATATTTCGTGAATGAACCTTATCGTCTTACATTTTCTTCATCACTAATATCTTCAGGTATTCCAAGGGAATAAATCTAAGAAATACAATAGATTCCATATCAATCGGCAATTTCAAGATGCCAGGATACACCGTGCTCTCTCAACACACTAAGAGCAAAAGATGCAAGTGTTTCTATATGTTCATCTAAGTTTTGCTATAAACTAAAATAGCCTCCGCTCAGCAAACTACCACAAATTTTTTCCATAGAAACACGTAATCACAATAGATCTATTAACTTCAGAATGTACTAGTGCATTAGTTAATAAAGGTACATTATAGACTATTCATACAATCCATAATTAGTTTTAAATGTAGTTCTCCATTCGTTTCGTTCTTTCATACGAATTTGATAGTCGCCATTCTTTAAATTAATTTTAGAAAACAATTGAGACCCATGCAATTCATCAAGCATATTATCCAGTCTAGGGATAGAATGCCTATACTTTATCGTTATCTTGTTAATAGCTTGACTATGCACGCACATGCACCATGTTCCATCTTTCTTTGGGACTAAAATGACAGGAACCAAACATGGGCTTAGGCTTTCCCTTACAACTCCCTTTTGCAACAACTCGTCCACTTGCCTTTGCATCTATCTCCTTTGTTTCCTCGGGATTGGCTCTATAAGTAGGTCTATTTGGTATAGAAGCACTCGGTATGAAGTCTATTTGGTGCTCAATTCCTCTTAAAGGAGGTAATCCATGAGGAATTTCTTCACGAAATAAATCACGAAAAGTCCCGCACAAAGCACACGACACCACTGTGCAAGATGGGCAGCAGCAGAGAAATAAAACATCCTTGTACTGTATACAACTAGTTGTTGCCTTGCCATCATTATACACTCTTAACCCTTGAAAAAAGCAAGAAATGTGATCAATCTTTATTTTTCTCCTTTTTCCTACTCAATCTCCCTCCTTTGTATCACATTGTTCTCTCTCCTATTTACTTTCCTCTCCTTTTACTCACTTTCTTCTTTCTCACACTTTGCTTTCTCATTTTGCACTCTCTTGCAATTCACATCCGATTTTCATAAGCTTGCAATGGCTCTGAGAGGGGGCACATAAATTTTCAATCGTCATTTCAAAAGAATAATCATTTTTGTAACCATCATGCATCACCTCCAACTAAACTGCTTTCAGCCGATCAAGCAAAATATTATGACCAATATGCACCGGTGCCACATCACAAAGGCCCTCATCCTCATACTTTGCCAATAGGAAAAGGAATCTAACTTGCTTTACTTTCAATTTCTCCACATTCATTCAAGGTAATAATAGACTAGACATTTGTAATTCTTCATGGTATGTAGATTCAATTTCTCCGCCATCAAAGAACTAGCAATATTAGTACAACCCTCACTATCAATGATCAGTGTACTTACCTTACCCTTCACATGACAACTTGTGTGGAAAATATGCTCACGTTGCTCCTCATCTCCGTCATTCTTAGGCTGTATACTCAAGGCTCTCCTTGTGACTACTAAATCACCATGCACAAGTTCTTCTACTTCAATATCATAACACTCCTCCAATGGTGGCATGGATTCGGTTATCTTCACTACCAAATTCAGTCTCACCATTGTCTCTCACAATCATAACTCTTTTGTTAGGACATCACTAGCTTATGTGACCTCATTGCATTTAAACATTTGTCATCACAATTTCTGTGCATTGAAAGAGCTCATGCACTTTGACGTCCATGGATGGCTGTTTCTGTAATTTTGAATTTCGAGACCTTTGTCGAGACTAACTTCTCCTTCTTCATGACATCGGGTCCCCATGCTCCATCCCCAAGTAAGGGGGTTTTACGTGTATTGCTACCCCTCCGAGTTGGTTCTACTTTGATAAACATATGCATCATATCTCTTAACTCCACATAATGTTGCACCCACAATATTGAAGCAACTTCTATCTACTTCAACTAAAATTCCAACTATAGTAGCCTTCTATCCTCTTTTTATTGACTTTGATTATTGATAGACTTACTTCCTGTATTAGCCTTCACACTACAATTACCTTGTGTGAGGTTTTGTAACTTCTAATACAATCCCCGGTAGTAATGGCTTGGGACAAACCGTTTCCTCATCATAGTTTTCATCTCCTCCCATGTTGCTATTGGACACTCTCTATTTCTTCTCATGTTTGACAATAATTGATCTCACCAAATAATAGCATAGGCAGAGAATTCAATGGCTGCAAGTTTTACCTTTTTAAGCTTCGAGTAATTGTGACAATCAATACGAACTCCACCTTCTTCTCTAGGGTCATTCTTTCCTTGAAAAGATGGAATCTTCATCTTGATACTGTCCAAATTATCATCTTCCCTTTTCCGTGCTTCTCCAAATTATCAAAGCTCTCTATGATTAAAATCTATCATTTTCATCTATCTTCCTCGTCAACTTTCTTTCTCTATCACTTCCATTGCTGGTGTCAGGGCTGATCCACTTCTGCTAAACCCAATTCATCAACTATTCATGAATCTAGTCCATCTCCTTCTACATCATCCTCTCTTCATCTCATTCTAGAGCTTCCATCATAAACTGATCAACACATTCATCAGTTGACATCTTTTTTTTTTCTTTTTCTTCTTAATAAATAAGGATTAAAAGAACTGAACTTGCACTCCCTCACGTGTTTCCACTCAAAGAAAAATTCACTCAATTGATTTTTACCCTTTTATATTCTCACCACTTTTTCCTTTAACCACTCAAAGTCAAGCCAGCTCCCTTCCTGTTCTTAATAAAATAAAAGAGGATCAACAAATCAAAGAGCAACAAGTTAGATAGTGGCAATCTCAAAATTAGAACTTTCAAAGCTTAGTTGTGACGAGTGTTGGAATGGAACAAGAATCAAAGATATCCACTCTCAAAGACAAGCAAACTCGAATAGAAACCAAATGACATGAAAGAACACACCAAAATGAAGTGATTTGATAGAGACAAAACGTCAAACAATTTGAGGGCAAAGGAACTCTTTTTCTGAATTTCAACACGCAGCCTTGTTGAATTCCTTTTTTCTTTCTTTTTTTTTTTTGCTCTATTCCTTTTTTTTTTTTTTTTTTGTAACAATGACTACTAATAACAATGTGAGAATATCTTTCATAATTTTGCCTAGATCAAGGAGTTCAAGAAAAAACCATAAAATTGTGAAACACTTCTTATAATTCTGATGGAAAAAAGGTGAAATTTTTATGTAAAGATGTGTGGTAGATGACCTGCATACTATCTAGATTCGTGGGGGTTGAGAAGAGCTCCAATTTGATATGCTATACAAGCCGTTTCGATATTTGGATCAAAAGTTAGGTTGTTTTAAGATGTCAGCCCCCAAGAACGATTTTAGAATTCTGACGAAGAAAGATGAAATTTTTATGTAAGGATGTGTAGTAGATGACCTACACACTATCCAGATTCGTGGGATTAAAGAGCTTCGATTTGATATGCTATATAAGTCGTTTTGATACTTAGATTAAAAGTTATGGCTGTTTTAAGATGGCAACCCCTTCAAGAACGAATTTTTTTGTTTTGTTCTTTTAATAAAAAAACTAAACAAACAAAGGATATAGAAACAAAACCTATTTTCAGCACCAAAAACTTTGATACCAATTGATACGGACCGTCTAGATGACCAACCCTATGAACCCTTGAATTCAATGGTAAAAGAATCACTCCCAACACCAAGAACATATTTTGGAGATCTGATTAGAATCAAAAGGAAACTAAATCCTTAAAACCTTAATCTTGAGACGCCACAATGTTGATGACTACCTTGATAAGTCGAATTTCCATGCATTCAATCAAGAACAAAAGGAAACAAAGCATAAGCTTTTTTAATAAACTTTCATTAAACATAAACTCTCTTTTCTCCAAATGGCGGCTACTTTTTATTGTTTAAACAGCCCCAAAAAATCCCTAATACCATAAAAACAAATTTGGCCAAATTAGACTAAATATGGCCTAAAATAAAGCATTAAAAGAAAAACTAAAAAAGAAACCATAATTAAATAACATCCAGAAAAGGCCCTAATACTAATAAAATGAAATTCCTAATAGCCAATAGTGAAAAGCCTCCTTTTATTCTCGAGGTTTCAAGATCAAATCTTGTAAAGCTTCCTTCATATTATTTTTGTCCTCGTTCTAGCCATTAGACTTCCAATTCTGGTGCAAATGACTTCGAATATTATTACTATGCTTGATCAGAACTTGATTAGCTTGGTCCACATCTTGATCTCTATTACCCCATATGTCACTATGAACAAGGGGAAAAGAAAAAGATTTCTTAAAAGGAACGGGTGAGTATGTGCTTCTAGTATGTTTAGAGAGATGACAAACATCACAATGAAAAGAATTTATGATCGAATAATGAAGTGAGTAATGCCGTTTCAAGATATAAAGTTCGGCCGCCTAAAGATAATGCTTAGTGAATATAGTTTAGACTTTTTATTTTCTACTGAAATATCATTTATTAATGAATGAGAAAACTAGACTCAATAATATAGATGTTACATCTATGGTCGAAAACATGAGGAAGAAACTAGGAACTTAAGCAGGACAAGCCCTGCATTCATCTTAGCACTGCCAATCCTCCTTCCCGAAGCCGAGTCTTAAAAAACAACTGAAGAAGAGGAAATATTTGCTGCAATGGGGTTTATTGATTAGCTTGCTCGCTGCATAATAAATTGTAATGTATTAGGAACATATAACACTTAAGACAATATAAATGTGAATTCAAAATTATAGTGCCCGTTAGATATTGTACAGCTTTTCTCTTTTAGTTTCTATCAGATTGCTGGTCCTAAGGAGTGTGAGTATATATAAGCCCGAATAGGTAAATGTAAAGGCAAGTCTTTTTCCAGAATATAATGGGTAACTAAGATATTCTTCTTCTCTCTTTCACACATCGAGCCCAAGGAAAACCTAATCTATTTTTCGGGGATCGTATCTATCTGGCTATTTGAGTCTCTTCTCCAACCTCTGCCGTCAGACTTTCCGCCGTCTGGATCTCCTCACGTCGCCGTGACTTTTCCGTAATCTCACCTTCTCGGGCCAAAACCTCAGATTCAGAGGTGGCACACGAGGCTCACTGAAGGTCGGTGGCAACCCCGTCAGAAAATGCACTCGCACTCGCTTCTCCATTACCACGTCCACGGCGACTAGCCAAGCAGGGGCTCGTGGATCACTTTCCCAAGTGATCTTCGGACTTCATCCGTGCTCAGTCCGGCGCCGTGTCAAGCCGCCCTCCATCCCGCCTAAGTCCACCCCGAGCCCTCCCTATCCACCTTTTTGCCCATTTCAAATTCACACAACCCATCAATGATCTTCTCCATTATTGGGTCACTTTTCTTCACATCTCCAAGCCTATTGTACCGTGATTCGCCCTCCTATTAGGGCTCTATTCAATCCAAACGTGATTCAATCTCTAGTTAAGTGGATATGGCAACTAAAAATCCTATTTTTACATCTGTTATCTCTGAATCTCCTACTATCACATCAGAAAAATTGATTAGTAGTGAGAATTATCTTTCCTAGTCAATTTCTGTGGAACTCTAGTTCATGGGACAAGGTTATAAGGATCATCTTATAACACCGGAGGATGCTATACCTAATTTTGACAAGGTGCAATGGAAGAAAATAGATGCACAACTATGTAAATAAGATATGACAAATAATGATCCAAAAATTTTGCTTCATCTGGCGAAACATGTTCTAAGTTTTTGAATCAGTAAAAGTTCAGACATCGGACGATATCCAACGCCTTATATGCGGCTTCTATTGTCAAGAATATCCAAGAACAGACATGGATTTATCTTTATTATATCGTCAGATCGCTTCTCTTAAGAGAGTTTGAGATTTATGTTTCTATTAAGATGTTGGGCTCTAGCTGTAAACTAAATTGATAAATTCTTCATAGTCCTTACTTATCGACCATTCCAAATCTCGAGACCGTCCGAGATCGTATTCTCAGTTACTCATCATTCCATCTTTGATGATGTGTTTCGCCGCCTCCTCCGTATCCCCTCCACACGTGATTCTTTCGTTATCCTGATGTTCTTCTGATTTTTTCTCGGAAATAGTTTCTCGCAGACTAACCTCTCGGGAGGACGCGAAGGGGTAACCGGCAGAGGACAACGCCCTCATCGCACCTATCAGAATAAGCTCGCCACACTCATGATCGTTGTTAATAATCGCACGGACGACCTCCCGCACCGCCCACGCGGCCTGAATCTTCTGATACTTGAGATCTGCTCACCAAATTCCTCCGAGTTCCTCCACATCTCGTATCCCCCATCGACAGCGGAGTATGATGACTATCTTCGCGATCGCGCCAAGTCAACTTCGTCAGATTCGTCGCCTGCACGGTAATGCCTCTGCCCGCCTTACTCATACATCTTCTTCGACCTGGATTCTGCATCCTCGGTGCTTCCGATCACATATCCGTAATAAAAGATCTTTTCTCTTCTTACTACTTTACTTTACTTAATGTTACCTTAGCTAATATTCAAGCAAACTGTGGCAGTGGTATTGTCTGGGCATATCCTCTTCCTAATTTTCACTTCGTCCTTTATACTTCGAGTGTCCCTTTAATCTTATTTCCACGCGAACTCACTTGCTACTCTTAACCTGCTCCATTACTTTCCGAGCAAATTTGACCTTGCAGACTGGAGGACGGAAGACGACGGCATTGATGTGAGTCTTAAGGCTCTATCACCTCACCTTGAAATCACATTCCTCGCGGTTTGCATTTCCCACCGATGCTCCTCTCCTCATCCACTGCCTCTAAAGTACCTTACTTCTAAGTTCCGTTAGTCGTCCCTCGCTTTTCCATTTCATTGCTATCATACATGAAGTCCCGCTACCGTAAACATACTCATGTCTCGCCTCAAGAATTGAATAATCGGGCAAAATCTCCTTTTGAACTTGTCCACACTGATGTTTGTGTGGTCCTCACGGATCGCCTTCACTTTAGATTTCAGTGATTTTGTCACTTTCATTGATGATCATTCTCGATGTACTTGCTATTTTTAATGAAAATCGAATGAGTGAGATTTTGATTTTAAATTTTATGTTGAAATTCTAACCTGTCTAATATTTCTATTTCATGTTACGTAGTTGACAATGCCAGAATATTTTTCCGCGCCCCTTTATTTTATTAGAGAACCCTGGAATACGGGATCCTTCATCGCCTTCTCAGGCCTACAATTCCCTTAGACAAATGGGGTAGCCGAACGTAAGACCGCCATCTTATCGAGACAAACAGACTCTCCTCCTCCATTATCATGTCTTCGTTTTTATGACGCTGCTCTTACTACTTGTTATTTGATGATTTGAGGCCTCATCCGTGTTACATGATCAGATTCCCATTCACTTCTTTCCCCGACTAACCACTTTATTTCCTTCCTCCTCGTGTCTTTGGCCAGATTTCATGGTTCATATTCTCACTCCAGAACAAGACAAGCTTTCCGCCAAGGCCACGAAATGCATCTTCTTAGGCTACTCCAAATTCCTCTGTGCGGTTGATTTGTTATTCCCCCAGATTCACGGATACTTTCTCCTCCGGGCCGATGTCTCCTTCTCTTCGAGGACTCACCCTTCTTCTCCTCCTCCTCGTCTCTTCCCGTTATCGACGCCTTACCCTTCCCATCATCTCCTTGCCTATATTTGATGATGTATCTTCGTCACACTTCAGTTTATCATCATTGCCACTGCGTCAGTTGCCTTCTCCTCCTTCGCCGAGGCCCCAGCCGACTCTCACTTCCTAGTATCCCTTCGCTGCTCTACCCCAAATCTCCGCTCTGATAACTCGCCTATCATTTCGGGAAGGTAATCGATCTACTAGCAATCCTCATCCTATTTGCATAATTTTTCGGGAAGTTACTATCGATTATCTTCAATTCTACTCAGATTGTTTACTAATTCCTCTCTCAAGTTTCTCTTCCTAAGAACACTAATAAGGCGCGCATCTGGGTCGAAGGAGTAGGCAAATGGTAGATGAAATGACTGCTCTACACTCAACTGGCACTTGGGATTTTGTTGTTTTGCCATTTGGTAAGTTTCCATTGGTCGTCACTGGGTTTACATGCGCTTAAGGTTGGTCCTGATGGTTAGGCTGACGCCTTTGCTGCCCACTTGGTTGCTAAAGGATATACTGTAGTTTATGGTTCCGATTATGGTGACACATTCTCCCCGTTGCCAAGATTGCAGCTCCATCCGTCTCCTTCTCTCCACGGTCGCTATGTGTTCTCGCCACTTTATCGCCTTGGATATTAAAAATGTCTTCCTTCATGGTAATCTTGGCCAGAAGATATGAGTGAATCATCTGGGTTTTGTTGCTCAAGGGGAGTCCGGTTTCAGCGCAAGTTACGCCTCTCTATATGGCTTCAAACAATCTCCTCGAGCATGGTTTGACCGTTTTAGTTCTGTTGTTCAAGAATTTGGCATGCTTCGCAAGACAAATGCATCATCTACTTTTTTATCAATTATAATCTCTTCTGGATACATTTATCCGGTTGTTTATGCATGACATCATTATTACAGCAAGGATCGATTTGTATCTGCGTAAACTATGCTTGAACACCTTTCACCCACTTTAAACTAAAGACTGGGAAACTCATACTTCTAGAATCGAGATAGCTCAATCAGCCTGTGTAGTCATTTCAATGGAAGTATGCTTATATTCAGAAGAACCTATAAGATTCATAAACCGGCCGACAATTCTATGGATCCTAAATGTCAAACTTGTACCAGACGTGTGGTTTTTTAGAGATTCAGAGATATCGACGACTTGTGTAACCGAATCCACTCTACCATTACTCGGCTAGACATTTCTTCTTTGTAGTTACAGCAGCATTGATCTTACAACTACCATGTCATACAGCGCACGACGTCAGACCGCATTCTTCTCATATATCAAAAGTACACCAAGCCAAGGTGTGTTGTACGAGAATAGAGGTCATAATGAAGCCATTGGTTACACATATGCATCGGGTCGACTCACCCACAGAGCAGATCGCCCACTTAGGATACTGTTTACTAGGAACCCAATATCCCGGAAGAGTAAGAAACAACACGAGCGGCCAGATCTGAAGATCAAGCCGAAAGACGAAATATGGCTCCGGCAAATGCATAGAACTCATATGGTCGCAAAAGACTTCTACAACAAAAGTAGAAGGTGCAACACAAAGTGCATGGTTGAATGAAGTGAAATTTGACCTTGGATACATATCAATTTATAAGATATTATTCAAAATGTAAAACAATTAATAAAAAAATTAAGCTTTATAACATTTAAAAGAAACATGCAATAAGCCCTTGAGGCCTGGCTCATGGTTATGATCAAAGCCGGATTAAGGGGGTGTTCCATGTCTACCTCAATCACTCCATCAAAATATATTTTCCTTGAAAAAAAAAATCAATAAAAGTAATGAATTTATATAAATCTTGATGTACAATTAGAAATTTCAAGAGTAAATGTTTTTATAAAGAAAAAGGAAAGTCTACAAGGCATGCCTCTTCAATGACATTTTTTGGCAAATGAGGGGGCTATAAGCATGCCTCTCAAAACTATGGTTACTATTGTCCAAGTACTTTAGTTACCTCTTGCCATAAATTTGATAAAATGTAGTTAATAACATAATTGTGACAAGATTTCCTAACATTTAATGGAGGGCATAATCATAAATGTAAATCATTGAAAATATCTCCATATATTCAATTTTAAATAGTTAGATATTAAGGCTGTGATGAGTTTTGTAGTAGTAATCTATATGATCTCTTCCACTGTCTTTTTACTCTTTTATTTCTGTAAAACATTTCAGGCTGATATCGACAATAGTGGAACAATAGACTATTCTGAGTTTGTGGCTGCAATGCTCCATTTAAACAAGATCGAGAAAGAGGATCATTTGTATGCAGCTTTTTCATACTTTGACAAGGATGGGAGTGGCTACATCACCCAAGATGAGCTCCAACAAGCCTGTGAACAATTTGGTTTAGAAGCTATTCACCTAGAAGATGTTATTCGTGAAGTTGATCAGGATAATGTAAAACGCTCATCAATTACTTTATTTTGATATTTCTATGGAACAAGTAATTGATCATGTTTTTCTACCTTGCTTTTTCCTCAGGATGGGCGCATCGATTACAGTGAATTTGTTGACATGATGCAAGATAAAGATTTTGGCAAGAAGGGTTCGAAAACAACCTAAGCATTGGATATAGGAAAGCCTTAAATCACAAGCAACACTTGGTCTTGGAATCCCAAGATAGCCGCATTAGGTGTGCTGTCATGTATGATTTACCTGAACTAAATAGATTTGGAATTGCAAATTGTTGTAATTATTAATCAAAGTAGGTTTTTGGGGAAGAAGGTGTCCTATTTAGTTTTCCCAATTGTATTTATCACCCATTCTTTCTTTCTTTTTTTTTTGTTGTTATCATGGGTTTCATTAGGTTCTCATTTTTATTTTTTTATTTTTTTGTGAAACATTAGCCATAATACCTAATTCTATATTAATTTGTCATTCTTTTATATTAGCTACCAATTTATGACCCTACAAAAGTTTTAGGCAAAACTTAGCATGTGATTTTGCATTCTATTTCACTTTGATTACCCTTTTGAAAAGGAACAGATGTTTTATCTTATTAGCTTGGGATAGTTGATCGCAGTCCACTTGAAAGAATGCAAGTGCTTATTGGATTGAACCAGGTGAGAACTATTCAAGTGTAGGATTGTTTGTTTAGAACAGGTCAGCATTTATTTATAGGAGCACTGAATAATTATTCAAGTAACCATTATAGAATGTTAGAAGCCTTCATATACTTCCATAGGATTTCCATATGTAATTTTATCTTTATGGTGCTCCTGAGCTTTCAATATGTAATTGCAAGACTAAGGCCTGTTGGGTTCCTGTTTTGAAAACTACCTGGGAAGAGAAGAACATTACCATTAAGGGTTGTTTAAAACCTGCCGCTCTTAAATTTAAAGGCTTTTCATGTTCTTCAAAATAATAATAATAAATAAATAAACTGCTTCTTTATGTTTTCCCGTTTCTTAAAACAAAAGACAGTTTTCAAAACTGTAAACAAACAAGTCCTAGGTTTTCTAGACAATTCTTAGGATGGTTGTAGGACCTTTAACCTTACTATATACACTATAATCTTTTTCTTTTTTTTTCCCAAGGACTCAGTTATATCTTTCAATATTTTTTATAACTTGTAAAAATGGAGAAAAGTTTGTAGTATGTTTGCCTTCTGGTTAATTTTTTATCTGGTTATCAGAACCTTTTGTTGTTGTCCAATCTAAAGTATTAATTAGTGCAGAAGAAATCATTACTACTAAGATTAACTGCATGCTACTTCCAGTTCTGCGTTTATTCGGCTGAAAATAACTCATGATTTAGTCAGTCTTTTAATTTTATAGTAAATTATGAAATAAAAAATATCAACTATGACTTCCTTCCTCCCACTAAAACGGAACCCTTTCATGGATAAAAAATCAATCGTTTTGTTTTGTTTCTGTTTTTTTATTTTTTATTTCTATCAATTTTGAATATTATGTTATAGTACTTTTTTTTTATTCGAGTTTAAGACCAATCTTACCCCTATTACATTCTATTATCACTTGAGTCAAGTCTTAAAAGCGACAATCATTTTGTTATTCTTCATGTAACTACACAGCATTGGGTTTTAATATGGACAAAGGCTTTGAAGAAATGTGACAGGTAAGTTCACGATGCACCTAGTTTATGAAATCGCGTATGACTGGAGAATTAATATTACAAAATTAAATAATTAAAATCACAGCAATGAAGGAAAAAAGTCGTTAAAATCAAGAAGACAAAGTGGACTTCTTAGCAAGAATTATTGCTTCAGACATTATGATATTAAGATTTTCAAGATTTAGCTTAGAACCCCACTACTCGCATATATTTAGTTTGGTATTACCACATGTTATATGTTTACATGACTCAAAAGTCATGATGATATTATTAATGAATGTCATTTTATCACTATATTTCCAACTTCACTTAACTTAATCGGTATGAATTTTTTCGTATATACATTTTCTAAATTTAGTCATAATCAAACTTTTGGAAGTTCCAAATTTAATCTCTCAACTTTATCCATAAATAAGGTGGGATTCTCTGACAAAAGGGATTGAAGAGAGAAAATTTAGCAAGACATCCTTACAAGTCAAAACACACACACACACACTCAAATACTAGATTCAAACTCTTCACTATCCTCAAAGTTTAACAAGATTATTCAAAAACAAAAACTTAAAAGAGTCAATATAAAATCAAATAAAAAGAAAATGTTTTTCTTGAAAAAAAATTCTTTACTTGAAAAGCAAATTTTATCTCACAAGTATCTTATAACAAAATTTTGTTTATTGGCTGAGGCTCTAACTCAAGTAAGAAAGGGGAATCAAGAAAAGAGTGTCCAACTTAAAGCTTTATAAAAGCATACAATAATATAGAAATGTAAATGCGTGTAAATAGTTGTTAAAAAGGTTAAAAAAAAACTTAATTTGTACGTTTTAGGAGGTTTCCATTATTGTAGGACCTCCAATATTGGTGCGTACAAGTCTTCTTCAACTTTCATTAGAGGAGCCTGCATTATAGTTATAGATTCCAAAATCACGTATATCCTTAGATTTCTTTCTTGATTAATAATATGTTTCTTTCTACTAACTCCACATTGTAGTCCTTGCTTCAACTATTTACATGACATGACAGTGCGCTCTTTCTCATGGGCACGAGATTCTGAGTGGTTGCCTTTTGTCAATTAAAGTTCCCCTATCAATTCCACTCTAGGAGAAACTGATAGAATTAGGCCAAACCACCATTGTTTTTCAGTGTTTAATTTCTTATTAGGTCGGTAAACAAAACAATCTCCTTTTGTTTTTGAGTACTCGTCATTTAATTTTTTTGTGTACTGAATCAATGAACATATATATATGGAGGATAAGATGCCTTGTTGTGCCTGCACGGTGAGTCGGACGACCGGTCGCCTTCCAAACTTAGCTGGGATTCATGTTAAACTTGAAACAAATCTGTTAAGAAAATCAAGCTGTTCAGGGCGGCATGCCTGATAGATTAACATCACAATGCCCTTCCAAAGAGGTAATCCACCCCTTTTGAAAAATCTGTATTTGTCAAAGCTATTATACTTCTGTAGTACAAATCTTCAGGCCAAGGCCAAGACAAGTGGAGTAATCAGAAGTCATAAATTGTAAAAAGCCAAAAGCTCAAAATTGAATATCACTACAAATTAAAAAAAAAAGGTTAAAACAGATCCTAACACCAAAAAGTTACACAAAGTTGTATAGAATTTCTGCTAATTGGATGTGAAGATGGAAAAAAAAAAAAAGTGTGGATGATTCACAAACTGATCCCTTTTTGGGTGCAATTATTAACCTATTATGCCCTTCTTTTTTTACACCAAATTAAAGGTCTAAATCAGCTGACACTTCACCTACCATACACCTATGTTCACCGGGTTTTTCTTTCTATTCATGTAGCGCTACCTAGATCCCTTCTCACCATACCCTTTAACTCACCTCTCATTTTCAAGGCCTTTTTCCCTGCAAAAGAGACACAAGGAAAAAGCTCACCTTGGAATCACATGGACCACCACTCTTTTTTTTTTTTTTTTTTGTTGCTGGGGAATAGTACTAAACTACTAATTCAAATAGTTAGAAACAGGCTGGTGGATGAGGGTGTGGTACACCTTTTCTTGATTGCATGCTGCTTTCCTGATATAGCACATCACAGCTTGTGGACACCATGAGGATAATGTGTATTTGAGTCACTTCACTTCTTGCTGTCCCAATTCATTCACTCGATCTAGACTCTACTTTTCAATATGTGCAATCTCAACTCAGTCTTGGCCTGCAACATTTCATAAACATTGAATTGAACTGAACCAGCTAAATGAGAATGAAAAAAATATCATGGGGAAATTATGCTTCTATATATCCATTGTAGCGGAGGTAAAGTAGAAAAGGGAACCGAAGAAAATGTATTATCAAGTAAAAAAAAAAAATTCCAACATGCATGCACTAGTATAGTAAAACCCTAGTCATGTTGAAATTAAGAATTTTCTACTTGATGATATATTTTTTATGCATTAGGATGTTTTGGGTTCCCTTTTCTATCTTACCTCCGCTACAATGCATGTAAAAATATAAGGGTAACAGTTTAAAAATGACAGATTCAAAAGTTACCTCCGCTACTATGCATTAGGATATTTTGGGTTCCCTTTTTTATCTTACCTCCGCTACAATCCATGTGAATATATAAGGGTAACGGTTTTAAAATGATAGATTCAAAAGTTATTTGCAAAACTAACGTCTTTCTTTCTTTTTCTTTTTTCTTTTTTGAAAGAACTAACATCGTTTTTTAAAATACAAAAACACTCATTTTCAAACAAAAATGTCCCTAATGATATAGTTATAACGTAGGGAACGAGAGAAAATGCCCATATGAATTTAGTTATCTATCACATGGAAGATTTTTCTTTACAATTTTAGGGAAATTTTTGTTAAATGACATTTTCAATATTACTTTTGCAAGAGGTCATTTTTGACGATTTACCCCTTTTAATCCAATTTCTCTAAACATATATAATTCCCCTAAATAGCTGTGAGTGCTTGGGAATCTCCAAATTCAATGACATTGTACTCTTATTACCAAAATGATATCGACATGAAGATGATTGTCGTCATCATCCAACTATATATTTTGTTGAGGACAGCATTCCATGGTACTTAGTGTTTGTTGATTTTTGCAACTGCTATAACGCATTACAGGGAAGGGTTCTTATCCTCAGCAATAATGTAGTATAGTGCATGTACTGTGATGTCTATAGCATTACCTATTTCATTGCCATTGTCCCTGTCACTGGAACCATCTTTCTTGCCTTTCAAAATGTTTCATCATTTGTTTTAGTAATATGCTTGCATTTATGGTTTTTCCTCACCCTATAACAATTCATCATATTGGTGGTACCAAATTGCTAGGAAGGAAAAAAAATAATTGCCCCCTCCAACTATCCAAGGGGTGGTTTCAGAGTGATGATGCTGAAATAGAATCATTTGTCAGTGTTTTTATTTGAAGTGTTTTATCTAACAATCAAATAAATATTTTTAAGCTAAAAAACACCATATGTGAATTTTTTTTTTTTTAATAGTAAGTAATTTTTAAAAAGGGTTTATTGATTAAATAACCTTTTGAAAATTCAATTTTTGAAATTTGACCCTTCATTAATTTTTAGCCACTTTTTGACAAAAATAACATTCTTGTTTTCTTGAAAAAATAACCCATTCTTTTAATGAATAATATAAATACATGAAATAGCAAAGAGCATTTTTTACACAAATTGAGTTATTTTTCAAGAAAAAAAAAACATAGTAAAAGTTAGATTAACAAATTTAAGGTATTTGACGTCTTTTAACCAAATATTTCTTATAAAAATCTTTTTCTAATATGTTCATAATCGAGAGTTTTCTAAAGCCATATTTGGTTCCCAAATTTTGTTCCCACTATGACTCAGACTGTGGACCCCTTCCCTCTCTATGCTCGCCTGCCTCCAACCATTCGAATTACGCCTTATTTGATCTTTACGTATTAAGACAACAAAACAAAAAAAAAAAAAAAAGAATGAAAATGATTTTATTATATTTCACTATCTTATGAAAAGTACAATAAAAAAAATTTGAATTAAAAATATCTAGAAACCTATGTATTTTCAAATTATTTATATTATGTTTGGTTTCCCCAAAATATTATGAAAATAAAAAAGAACTACGAAAAATTATTTATACATTTTAAAATTATTTAATCTTTATATAATGGAGAGAAACAAATAAAATAAATTAAGAAATATATAAAAGTAATTTATTGAGTTTAAACCCTTTTTTTCACTTTTTTCTTCTTGTATACTTTTCCTTTCATTTTCCCTCAAGTTTTCCAAAAATCAAATGTTTTCTGAATAATAGAAACTAGTTGAAAATAATAAATAAATAAATAAAAGTAATTCAATATTGATTTTGAAATTGTTTTCTATATCTTTTCACTTTTTTTCCTTTTTTTTTTTTTTTTTATCTTGATATTTTTCTGAATCAGGCCTAGCCTAAAAATTTAAATTCATAGAATTTAGGTTCAACTTCGCAAGTAATTTCAATTTGTTTTCTATTTAGAAAAGTTATCATTGGTACAATTTTTCATCTCCAACCATTCTGTTAAGAGAAATATAAAGATTGTTTACAAGGTTTTCTAGTAATCTAAGTGGAAACTTGAAACCATTGTTATATATATATACATGGTGATTAATTAAAACTGAAGGATATATAGTGTTATGCGGTAGATTAATTAAAACTTAGGTATAGTTATGTTTTTCAACCTGAACCCACGAAAGGCTGGGTCAGTTGGCGACTAAGACGCCGAGGGATCGTTTGGGCCGGGTAGATTGCTGCAATGTCGATCACCGTGCCTGATGCTGGCACTTTCTCAGAATAAGAACTGTATCGAAGAGGGGCTTCATAGAGGCGTCGCTCTCATGAAGCCCGATGCCCAAGCTCGATTCTCTCGCCTGGTAGAAGAATATATGCCCCGATTGCTAATTGTTGTTTTTAAATACGGAATCGCTGAGTTAGAGCTAGATTCATCCACCCTGGACGATGATTAGGGTTCTTCCTCGGGAGATAGATTTCATGTACAAATTTTTAGATTTAGCAATGGATTAGTCAAAGGAGTTTATTCGAGTAATCCTCCTTCCTTATCAGTATCCGACTAACGACTGGCCGCTCCTTCCCTTTATACACAGACTTGATCGGGACGGCAGACGCTAGTGGAATATTCTAATCGCTATTCGCGTGAGAGAATGATCACTGGGTCGAGTACGGGCCTCCCTAATTTTCCAAATCCACAGTTTTCGGGCCCAATGATGGGCCCTCTGCTTCTGGCCGCTATAAAGGACACGGCGCAGGTAATGGTCCCCAATTCCCTCCTCATCGGCGAATGAAACAGCTCGGCCCATTTCAGATCCTTATCAAGCCGTCTTCTCAAATTTCTTTAGAATGGATCAGTATGTGGGCAAGGGTCGCGGATTAATCCCGGGCTGACGTTGTTATTTCGCACCGCTTGGATGTGGATTAATTAACTCACCGGCCATACGGTAGCGCACGATGGCTTTTCTAGTTTCGCGTGTTTTTCGTTAATTCCTTCGTTTTGCCTGTTTTGTTTCGTCGACTCTTTCCAGCTTCCGACTTTTCGGGTCACAATTCTTATTTTCGCCTTTATATTTTTGGGTGTTCCCGTAGATTGCTCCTCGATTTTTCTCCGTCTGCTTAGTGTCGGGTCCTTCGTTGTTTTCCTCTCATTCTAGGCCGCTTACGCCCCCGCCATTCCGCTGCGGTTTCTTTACTGATGCCACATTTGCGGCTCTAGGGTTCAAATGCCGTCTGGATTTCGCTTTATACCGTTTGCTTACGCTACGGTCCACACATCGCTCTTCCTTGCGCACATGACTCTTCGCTGACGTCCCGGCAGCCGGGGGCGTCTCGCTTGGTTCACAAATGCCAAGCTCAACCGCCCCGAGGCGCCTCCTTTCTCCCAGGTGCTGCAAAGAAGACAAACCCGACCAAATATCCTGCTGGGGTCGACTTCCTCAGACTGCTCGACATGCTGCCGGGCGCGGGCCTAGTAGGTTGGTCCTTCATATGAACCTACTTTCATCGAGCTGCCACGCCTCCTCGTGTCCGAATATGGTCCCTGGATGTTCACCTTTTACACCCCGCGTCGCATGGTCCGTCAAGTTGCTTTGACAACGGTCTCGCTTCTTTGGGATCCCTTCAGCAAAAGAGTGTCTCAACACTCAAACATCCGCCCTTCCCAAATTGCCCCCAATGAATGCATTTTAGCCTGGGCTTGATTGTATCTTTAAGGACAGAGGCTCGTGTCCCAACGTGGCCTGTCTTCATCTTTCAAATCCGATGGCCACTAGTGAGGTGGCTCCATTTATTTCACCGCATTGTCTGGTCTCCTCCGGGTGATTCTGACCTTTCCTCTCACACCGGTCATGGAAAGGACGATATTTCTTCGTTAGCGGTTCTAACTAGGAGTATGACTCTCGTGACAGGGGTGATACCTTGGGTGTGCCCAAGACGTGGAGTGCCCCTGATAACCTTCGTGAGTGTTTGCATTACTTTTGGTTTGATCTGCTTCCTAAAGGCGATCTAATACTTTCCGACTCCAAGCTTTCCTGCAGGCTCCCAGATGCCTGCCTCTCGACTCGCCGACGAAGATGCCTGGGCCAGGTTTCCAGCTGAGGAATGCTCCGCTCGCTCCTATGCAAGGCCGATAAAGCCGAGCATCTCTGGGGCTCCTCTAATTTGTCATTCACACATTCTACCTGCTTACAGGCCCCCGCCTTTCTACCTCGAGTTTCCTCGGGGCCCACCGTCGCTACCTACCACAGGCGAGATTTTTAGTTCATTTGGGGGCGACTGCCTCAAGCCCCAAGAGTGTAAAGAGAAAACTCGACTTTGAAAGGGACTCCACTGGCTCCTGCTGGCACTGTAAATCGGGGGTGTCTCCTTCTTTCCTCCTGCTCGGGAACCCGAGGGCATCGCGCCCCCGGGCCAAGGCCTGCACACCCAAGGCCCCTCCTGCAGCTCGCCCAGAGCCAGAACGGCGCTCGCCACCCCCGGGCCTGACTCCACTGGCTTTCTCCTCCTAACCTGTCAGCCAAGGCCAAGGGTCTCAAGTGCACTGGCCGCCCCGCCGACGCCCGCCTATAACCGCATGGAGTCCGCCGACACTACCAAGTCACCTCCCCGGGGACCTGTGGAGCCGAAAAAGAAATCAAGCAAAGGTCAAAACGCCAGGCTTCTCTCATCTCTAATGCCGAAGTTTAGCGGCAGTGCCATCTCGTGACATTCCTCCGGAGTCCGGACATGGAGTTCAGTGAGGTCGCCGACTCGGCTGGGTGTTGTCTTCAGGGGATCGCTCGGCAAGTCCAGACCAGGTTTATTTAAATGCCTGCTCCAGCCGAACACTATGTCCGTGTCCGAGATGCGCCGCCACCCATTCGCAAAGGCTTCCAGCCGGCCAGCTGAGACGAGCGTGGCATATGACCGGCTGATTGGATAGAGGCTACTTCTAAGTCCGATCTTACATTGACTTTACTCCGGCCGTGCTCGGGCAAATAGAGAGAATCGACCTGGAGCAGTTTGACGAAGGCCGAGGGTGAGTTTCGGGAGGTTAGGGGTGAGCTCCAAGCTGCGCAGGGTGAGTTGATCGGGAGACCTGAGGGTTAGATTCACGCCTGCACGAGCTTCAACGGTCGTGGAGGAGCTCATCACCTCCTTATATGGTTCCCCCCTTTATATGGTCTGGAGGCGGAGCCTGCCGGACGGCTCGTGGGCCTTCACAATTAGTCATGGTACAGCCTGTTTGTGGCTGTAGGTCGGCAATGCTTAGGCGAGTGAATCTAATTTTGGGGGTCATGATGGAGGCTCGTCAGAGCGTATCGGGTGGAGCTACTGCAGTATTTTTGTCGATGTAACAGGGAAGGAGCCCGATCAGTTGGAGTCCAAATGAAGGGCTCGCCCATCCGAGCTCGAGGAGGACTGATTAACATGAATTGTAATGATAGAGCCCGTCTGGTCCGAGTACAATGGGCGGGCTCGCCAATGTGAATAGCGCAGGCTCATCCATCCGAAGCCGAGGGATGAGCCTCGCCATCAAGGAATTGCACGATGGAACCGGCCTATCCGGAGTGCAGCCAAGGGCCTGGCCAACGGAATAGCCGAGCTTCGCCATTCGAAGCCGAGGGACAGCTCGCTAATAAGAATTGCCGGCGAGCCCGCTCTGGTCTGAGAGTATCAAGGGCTCGCGCATCGTGACAGAGGCTTGTCGCGGCCGACAGATCAGCTCTCGTAAGTATGATTTGTAGGAAGAGCCTGTTTGCCCGGGGGTGCGCGGAGGGGCTCGCCACCGTGGAATACTCTGGTTTCGTTGATTCAGCCGGTGGGACGAGCCTCGGGCTAATATGAATTGCACGGCGGAACCCGCCTCACCGAGTGCAAATAAGGGCCTTCGCCAACGTGAATAGCTGGAGCTCGCTAGCCCCGAGCCGGTGGACGGTTTCGGCCAATATGAATTGTAAGAAGGAGCCCGCCTGGTTCGAGAGCATCGGCGGCTCGCCAATGAAGGTGAGTGCTCGCTATTTCGAGCCGAGGGACGAAAGCCTTCACGCGACAGGACACTAGGGTGAAGGAGCCTGGCTCTGTCTGGAGAGCATCGAAGGGCTCACAATGAATAGTAAAGGGCTCGCCACAGAACAGGGACTCGCACAAGTGAGTCGAGGATGAGCCTGTGAGTATGCTTGTAAGGGGCGGGAGCCTGTATGTCCGGGAGGCAACGGGGCGGCTCACTGGAATGCAGAGGCTCGGTCGGCCGACCAGGACCAGCCTGGCATGACTCTAGAGGGAAGAAGCCCGTCCGTTTGAGCAAACATGGCCTGGCCATTGTGAGGCCAGTGTGGACCCACTGGCAGAGTCAGACAGCCTTGCAGGCGATCAGAGAAGAGCCCGCTTCATTCAAAAGGAGGCCTGCCATCAGAATATTGAGTCGCGCGAGAGTTTGAGGATTGAGTCCCAAGAACATAGAACAGTGATGATTCATTCATCTGAGATGACTCATGGTCACTGGTCATGTACACAGTGTACTCGCCATCCAGGGGAGTCAGAGACCCAGCCAAACATGAGTCAGGACTGAGCCCCAGTGGAGGCGCTTCAGAGGAACAGACTGCCCAGTCTGAGCAGCACAAGGGCATTCCACACCGTGAAGTCAGCAGAGCCCCAGCCGACGAGATCATCCCAAGCACAGATTTCAGTATGGCCTCCCAGCCCACTCCCGATGGAAACATGGTCTGTCATCATGAGATGGTAGGATCTGCCAGGTCACAGCCTGAGATCAGCCTAGATGATTTGAGAAGAGTCGCCAAAGTGAGCAACCGTCTCCTGTGCCACTGTGCTGTCAATTAATGGCGCCAGACTGAGTGCAATGTCCACTCGAGGCAAGCGTGGCCTGTAAGAGTGAAGAACCTGCTTTCAAAGATAACTGGCTCCAGCACTGGGCTTCAGTGAAGGGTTTAATGGTTATGTAGTCTGAATGTCCTCACTTTATGCGCATGGTCATAAAGGAGAAGAACCTGGTCAAATGCAACTCTGGCTCCTGCACTGTACTCAGGCGTTTCAGTCTAACAGCAGGAAAATGAGCTGTCTGCACTTCAGGCAAATGTGGGCTCCAGTGTGGGGAGGAGAACCTGCCAGCGGAGCAACCCATATATGTGACTTCTGTGGTGCTAAGGGCTTGTAATCAACGCCTTCATGTCCTCAGGTGTAATAAAGAACCTTTCACATCACTGAGGCTATGAGAACTTAATGTCCATTACGTGAACTCGAGCACTTTTTCACTCCTTACAGCCGGTGGCTTCCAGCATTCCCAGATCTTGTGTGCTTTTGAGACTGCCAATGGTGAAGTCTGGCTGACAGATAAAGCCACTTCGCCGCCACTGAGTTCCTCCACGCCTGGATCAGCCTTCCGGGCCCCGTGGAGCCAGCCTAGCCCCTCAGTGGAGCCATGTCTCCTAGCTGCAATTGCTCATGGGGCGTGTCCTCACACTGTGACTCCTGCTTTTCTTATCTTCTTCCTTTCACTCCTCCTCTTTTTCTCCCTTTCTCTCTCTCTTCCATGTGTTTTCTCTACATCTTGGTCTTTTTCCTTTTTTTTTGTCTTTTCTTGCCTCCATTCTTTTTCCCTTTCTTTTCCTTACTAACTCTTTTTTTCTTATTTTGTCTTCTTCTCTTTTGGCCTCTTCTTCTTTTTTTTTTTCTTTTTTTTCATTTGTTGTAAATCAAGTGTTTTTCAGAGGAACTCAAGAGATCACTGATAACATTGAATCCACTTATGATCATATCGAACAAACAGACTTTTATTTTTATGAATCTTCCATAGGTGATAGCCTTGACTCGTTTAGATACAATTTACTCAGAATGCAGCTCAATCGCCATATGAATCGATAGTGTTTTTACAACCCCAGGTCATCTTGAAAAACGCTTCAGTCCTATCCACTGTATACAAAGATTTTTCCTCATCCATTGTCATACCACCAACCATCACTAAGAGTACAGGTGATCCTTCCACAATTGTGGTTTCCATGTGGTCGATCTTTCCTCGCCTTATGGTTTCAACAAATCCTATGGGCCTCCAACAACTCCGCTGGTATGTACCCAGCCATTCCTTGATACTCTTCGGTGCCATGAACCCTCACACGTTTATCCAGAGTTCCTGGTCACAGTACTCAATAGTTTGTTCCTCCTGATGCTGAACTGACTTGGTGAGATCTTGATCCTAAACCCCTGAATGGGGCCACCCGCTTCTGCACAAAGGCCAGGCAAAAACAAGAACTCCAGCTGGTCGACTCAGATCGCCCAGATCCAGCAACCCCCGGGAGGTGACTCAACTGGTCCCCCAGTGATCCCAACATCTGAACTGCACCTTAAGTGGCCTGATAAGACTCCAAACATCCAGGCTTCATCAGCAAGGCTCGGCACCTATGTTGACTCCTTCATGAAGAATCCTATTCCATGTGTCCCAGAACTGTGCTATCTGGTCCAAGCTCCACAGTCTGACAATTGTGGCCTGACGTCAATCTGATATGTAGATGGCCTCGCCACACCTAAACGCTGGTTTTCATTCCAATCTCAGGCTAGCTGGTCTCGCTTCACTGACTTTAGTAAATGAATCCGTCCATGATAATTGAGGACTTAGATCACTCATCACAAGAGAACCATTATCCAACCCCACTAATAGCGGCGCCATTGTGTAATCGACGTCGGGTTCACTGGATATGATAGCTTCAGTTTCGCCTGCAGATTTCCTTGACCCCTTTACTAGTCACCCAGACATCTTTACATCAGCAGTATCTCACTTAAGATTGCCCCAACGCTCTGGTTCAGATGGTTCCATACTTCGTACTTAGTAACGATTCGGCCATTTTCCTCCCAGTATTTAGAAAGGTGAGAATCCCGCCGTAGTTGCCTCGATCAGAACTGAAGACCCATCTTATCACGCTTTCGGTCTGTATGTTCCATTGATACACAGATCCAACAGGTCCGATCCACTGCATTTGATCCATCAAAGGTAACGTGAGGCGTCGATGGTCAGGGAGGCTCCCATAGTAGGTATTCACAGCATGGGCCAGACTCAGCCAAGATCTTTCTTTGTGGCACAGATATTTACTGGGCAGTCGGCTTCTGTGATCTCACTGTAATGAGATTTCAGACCAACCACACAAACTTTAGCAAACCTGATCCTTTGATATGGAACCACTGTGCCCTGTACTTCTGGGCCCCACATCTTCTGATCCCGGCCCTCCACCACCAAAGCCTGAGCTTCACTATGACCCCAGCACTTCACTGTCTCACTGAGGGCCAGGCTGAAATTCGCCAGTGACTGGCCTGAGACATACTCGCTTCTGTTGAGCTAAGAACCCAAACCCTAGAAAAGGTAGATTCACACTCATCCCTTCCGGTGAGGTGAGGATTAAGCCTCCGCTCCGCCTCCCGTGCGTTCGAGGCTCCATCTACAAAGAGTTTCCACTGGGGAGGTCGCCCTCCGACCGTGCGGGCTCAAGAAGCTCTATCTGAGCGACCCATGACGGTTTGCCAGACTCCGTCCCTTTATAGCAAACTGCTTGTACCGATGTCGAACTTCCGCTTTAGCTCTACGGCCCACTTCATCAACCTTCCGTAGACTTCGTTTGTGTAATACCTACTAATGGGCACTTGGTTGGGACTTCTACTGGTGAGCCATAGAAATAGCATTTAAGCTTCCGGCCGCAAATACCAAGGTTAGTATCAACTTTTCCATTCTCGGGTACCTCCGCCTCTCGCGTTTGAACAGAGGTAAATCGGTGCGCTAGACTTTGCTTTTTTACTTGACGAGCACGCACTCAAGTTGAGATTAGTGCCCAAAAAGTGCAATTTTGAACCCCTATATTAGATAGGTTTTCTTTGAGTGCTTTTGTGCACTAATCATGCTTATAATGCCAATCAAGTGTTCAAGTCTTCTTAAGATCTAATTTGTTTACTTGTAGGTATTTTTTGGGTTGTTTCATGTGTTCATGCACTCTCGAGTTCAATTTCGAGTCAAATAGATTTGAATCATGAAGACTGATTCAATGTTCAGTCATCAACTAGCCTAAGAATCAACAGAGAAAAACAAGGCAAAGTGGAAGAAATTGATGTGAGAAGACAGGAGTGGAAGATCAACAAAGCAGACTCGCTAGAGGTTAAATTCTCAGATCGCTGAAAATTTCGCAACCTTAGCTTAAAAATTTCAGAACCCACGAAATCTCCAAATTTCGCTAGACTAATTCCCAAGCCATTTAGGCACCATTTTTGTTAAAATACCTCGATTTCATATCACACCACTCGCTTATTAGCGAAATTCTCATGATGAAGGAATTACTCGACTTTAGTGAATTTTCTCTGTTGGCGTATAAATGGTGATTTCTGGCTTAGCTAGCTAAATTCTTCACTTCTAGGCCAAATTTAATGCCTCACACAAGTTTTGTAATTATGCTAACTCGACTTCAACTTGCGATTACTCTCGGTCTCTTTGTTCAAATGCAAATTTGTGTTTTTGGTATTTTATTGTCTTGAGGTGGCCTATAAGCCCCTCTTTGTAATAGATATAGAGAATTTCGGGGGAGAACAATTGAAGAGAGAGAAGAATTTGTAAGTTTTCATTTTTGTAACAAAGTCTCAGATATTTTTAATTAGGGTTTTGCTTTTCTCCCTTCTCTCCTCTTTCTTCTTACTTTCTCAAGGTTAAACACCCCCTCTCAAGTGATGACAACTCAAGAGATGTCGGGCTAAGCCTCCTTTATTTGGAAGAGGAAGGAAGCTAGCTTGGGGGTGGGGCATGCATGTTGTCCTTTGATAGCCGCAGAGAAGAAACACTCTGTGGTTGAGTGACTCCCATCTTCTCAAATTAGGTCAATAAAGATTAACGTTATTAATTTTGGCCAATACTCTCCATGCTTTCTTTAGGATACAAGGCATACTTAATGCTGGGATGCACTGTGTGGTTCTTTAGATGGTCTTTACTTAGCCTCTAAATGATATTTAAATGCTAGGGTTTCAAACAATAAAAGGGCCATAGATGGCCGTTAATGAAGTTGACTTAAGATTATTTTAAGGGTGGGTGAGGTTTCTAGTTAACATAGATCCGGTTATGCCTTGACAGGTCGTATGTCAACTGAGGATAAACCCGAGGACTTGTTCGCTCTAACTTACCAAGTTAGTGACCTAAATCTCAAAGTTAACTTTTCACACTTTATTTTCTGCTTTTACAATTTCTCAGTTTTAATCTTACTTCCACCGTTTTTTGAAGCAAACTAAAGAGTCCAAATAGAAAGCCTTACCTTCACAAGACTTACGTGAATCATTTTTAGATGAAAACCCATCCTCAGCCCGACTAGACTACTCAGTACCGGCAAAGAGCTTGACTACCGCAAAGAGTAGGAACTTAGGTGTATATAAATTTTGCTGATTTTAGCTCACTTATCAGGTATTTAATCAAAATGTATACATATTGGAGCTGAAAGCAAATACCACGGTGTTAAGGTGTACTTGGTGATCCACATCACAAGAAGGCAACTTTACTCTTTATGAACTCACAGTAGGACCACAGCAAGATTTGACAAGAACTCAGACCTGCTTGTAGTTTTGAATCAGTCATTTATTTTTTTTGAAAGAAGACTAACCTTTGTAAGCTCTGTAGTTGCTCTGTCTCTAAATTTCAGAATGTGTTTATGCAACAATGGGATGAGAGACAATGAATGTGACTACAGGATAAGTTACACAACTTGACCCAACAGTGAAGTTAGTGTACCAACTTGATACCATGGATCCCAGCATACCTGAGGAACAACAACAGAGTAAATCAGAACCCCAGATAGTCCAAGGCTGGTAGAACTGAGGATCTGCTAATCACCTTCCAGATGAGGTCTGATCTCTAGACACATTTCTCCCAGCCAAGATGTGGTGAGGCTATATTTGGAAAATTTCAGCTCTCACACATATCATAGATGAAGTTGGAAAATCCATACAATTACATTAGAGCCTGAGGATATTGCATCTACCTTCAAGGAATATGATAGTGATTTGGCTAAAGCATTTCCATTGACTCTCTAAAGGACAGCATGATGATAATCAACCCATTAGAGGCCTAGAACCATTAAATTAATTTAAATGAAGAAAGTGCACTCCCCAAGAAGTTCTTCAAGGCTCATAAGACTAATAATTTGAAAGGGAAGACAAATTTATATCTAAAATGATGATTAAGAGATTTTAACAAGGTTGGAAAGATTTGATGGAAAACCATCAGTTCGCTTCATAATGTCATGGGTTTGATACATGGATGTAGGTGAACCACTTCTATGGTGGTATGTCTCCACTACAGGCACCTTGAAATATGTGTAGATCAGTAAAGCACCTTATAATATGACTTTAAATTACGTGGCTGGAAACTATATCAGATGAGCCTAACCCCAGAGAAATGGATAGGATGAGACCACCAATTAACCTAAGGGTGGGATGTATGCACCATTTAAGAAATAGAGATGAGCTAGGATTTCCCAACTCCTAGCAAGGAAAGTGGAGGAGCTTGAAAGCAAACAGCCCAAGAGGGTGCATGCAAGGATCGGGGTAACCCGCACGCCCAACCGCACCAATTTCCAACTCGTGCACCCGCAGAGAGTCATGTCCCATGGCCCCGCAGTTGAAGGATTTGATGTCGAATGTGCAAACACCTGTAGGACACATGCTTGCCAACAATCCATCGCTCCATATGGTAATACTCTACAATTCCACTGAGTGAATCACCCTAACTCTCATGGAGACCCAACCCCCTCGCGCATGCACCCCCAGCTAAACCCGCTGTTCCCCTCACAAATACAAACAACCATCATCCCTCTTCCAGTGGGAACAAGCCATATTGAATTTGAGTATAGTAGCAACTTTGTTGAGGAACAAAGGAATTAATGTAACTGGCACAAAGGATTGATAATCGGTAGAAAGTATTAATCGGTCAAGAGAATAGGATGGGCTTCTGAGAGCAATTCAACCAAAAAATTGACAACTCACAGACTAATCACCAAGATCAAGTTGCTAGAGGTACAGTAGGGAGGTTTCTCTCAAACACTCCAAACTTCTAAGGGAATTCATGAAGTAGGCGGTCCAACAATTCGAATGGATGAGGTTAAGGCTATAATTACCCTCGAGAAGTGGAAAAGAGGTCGATCAAATTCTATGCCAAAACCTCGTTGAAAAGTATGCAAGGAGAGAAGAATTGTAGTTCCAGACATTCCCTCCTAAAGGAAGATTCAATGAAATAATCAGATACCACCTCCATTTCCACAAGCACTTGTGGAGGTAAGAATAGTATATCTCAACAAGGTGGCATTTTAGAGGTCTTAAGGCAAGGCGGAAGGTTAACATACCCTTCGACATAATCAAACAAGTGCCTCGCTTATGCAAATTCTTTGAAAGATCTGTAGCAATCAATGGATTAATAGAGAAAGTACTCTCACCGAACAAGCCGCCATAATCCAAAGCAACACCACAAATACAAGGATCCGTGATCTCCGTACAATTTCGCCAATATTGTGGGAATTTATAGAAAAGTCCTGTCGGGTTTAGAGCCGCAGGAACCTAATGTCAGATTCAGTATACAAGCATCTAGGTTTAGTGAATCTAACTGTTGTTATCATTTATTACAGTCAGAGATAGATCAGCGAAAATCCTAAGGGATAGTTGAGGATGTCTTAGTGAAAATAGACAAATTCCTACTACTCCAAGAGATTTTGTGTGGCTTGACACTCCGAGCCAATTGCAAGTGAACCCAATCATAATGCAATCATCTTAGGAAGACCATTTCTGGCCACAGCTACCAATAATAAATTGTCGAATGGAGTCATGCAACTTACCTTTTAAAACATGACTCGAGTTGAATATCTTTCATTTGAACAACAAACATGAGTTATACGAAAAATGAAAAATCATATCACCGGCGAAGTTGTTTCACCGGGTCAGCAGTGTGAAAGCAAAATGTCTAGGAATTGCAAGAAGTAAATCAGCCGGTTGAGATGAAGAAAATCGGGTCTTGCCATCAACACCTCAACCGCAAGCCAATTGCTCAATTCAAAGCCATCGTGAGAGCAAATCAACACTGGGCACCTAACACTACGGAGTCACTCCTGTGCTATCATAGGTTGAGGAGATCATTCTCCTGACCTCCTTGAGTAATATTTGAAATTGAACTGGTCCGGTGTTTTCAAAACCGACTGCAGTTCAACAATTTTGCTTTTTGTCTTAATTTAGCACTTTGATAATTTCAAGTATTTTTAGAAAGTTTCCTAAATTAGTGCAGTTTATTTTTAAGTAGTAATTTAATTTATATATTATAGTATGTGTGATAATTCCAATTGTAGAGATCATATAGTAAATTTTCTAACAATAATTTTTGTTTTATATAATATAATTAATTAATTCTAAATTTTTTTTTTGATTACGTGAAGACTAGTGGTATTAAATTGCTAAGTGAGACAAAATTTGGTACAGAGACCCTCTCTGGTCAACATTGCTTCATATAAACAAGGGAGTGGTTTGCCAAAATGCCACTATATTCTCCTCCCCAAATTAAGCCCTGTTTCCCTGTTTCCACACGCGATCACATCACCGAGTTGCTCCTCAGACGACTGAGCCGCTGGGGCCACTGGCCAGCCAGAGTCTCTGCACCTTCGCTTGCTCAGACAGCCTTCAGCCATCGCTCGACCGAGCCTCCACCACGCACAAGAGACGAGCTTCTCGACTGAGCTCTCCACCACGCGCGCACGAGCCCTCGTGTTCATAGCCGGCGCCGCGCCCCACTCGAGCCATTTTTGCCTGCCTGGGAGCCCCAATGGATGTTCGCCGTTTATTTGGCCTTTAGCACCCGTCCCGCTCCGCATTTATCCGTTACTCCATCCTTTGATCAGAAGGTCGTGAGTTCCATCAGAGTGATCTCACCACCTCCAGAGCCTCGTCAGACACACAGAGCTCCCCAAATGCATTTACAGTGAGCCCAGCCCTTTTCAAGATTTTACTGACTCGGGATATGGTCTGACTTAGGGCATCCTGCCTTCGGCTCGGGTGAGATTCAAAGACGCCCAGAGAGAGAGGCCCCTGTGCCTCCATCCTGGCCCAAAGACTGATCACTGGCCCCCGAGGTCAGACTAGAGGAGCCTCCTCCGGGATTCCGACGTTATCGCACACTATGCTGGGACCCTGCCCCATCACCTCGTGGCCCCTGAGGAGAGTTAGGAGGGCCCAGCCCTCCAAGCGGGCCCGCACATCGGGTCCAGGCGAGTCATCATCCTCTCGGCCGCAAACACCAACACATCCGCAGAAGGAGCCATCAATTTCCACTGCCGCCCGCCTCGAGGATTCAGAGGCCATTGTTCGTAGGGAACCCCATTCCGGGGAATGTGTGACTCAATCACAGAGAGTTTCACTGAGTCATATTATGACTTCGCCACGAGGGCAATTCCTAGATACCGGAGTCTGGCGGAGGTTGATCGAGAGCCCACTCCTACCTTCATGACTCCTACAGATATTATCCGAGAGTATGGCTGGCAGTCACCACCTTATGACATCCGTGGAGGAGACAACCCACATAGAGCTTCAAGCCAAGATTGGATAGACTGGTCGCATGAGCGGCCGATATTTCAGCAAAGATTGGTTTATGATACCACGCAATGTGCTGAGGGTTACAGAGCGCCCACCCACCCACGTGGAGATGGTCCGAGACCGGCCAGACACTACAAAGGGGTCCAAGATTTTACCGGAGGTGGGCCCCGCCCCAGATGCTGTCAGACCACCCATTACGCACTGTACCTATTCCCTCTCACAAAGACAGCAAGAGGAGGGGAATCCATCCTGAGGCGCGACGGATCCCCGAGAGATTTCTGTTCAGCCCTCTCGAGCCGGTGGATGGCCTCTCAGTGGGCCGAGGAGACATTCACTAATAATCTGAGACGAAACGGAGAGCATCCTGACTACTTATGCCGAGACTCCTCCGCATGTTCTCAGAGTGAGAGGGGATTCCCTAGAGGAGCCCAGGATCGAGATGAGGTCTCACGCCCCCGTCATGTCAAGTGGAGCCGGTGATGACTATGCCCGTGATCTTCCACTCTCCTACGACCACAGGACCAAGAGGAGGTACCGGGTCAGGAGGCCAAGGACCGCCATACATGCATGATATACCTACCCCGAGCCCGAGATACAAAAGCAGTAGTCCTGCCCAGATGTCACCTCCATCCCTCCTCCACAGACTCATCAAGAATGCAGCCGATACTCCCGGCCCATCCTATTCAAAGACACCATCTCGCCTGGAGGCGCTCATGTCACCGAGAGATAGCCGTGTGATGGATGCTATCCGCCTCACCAGCAACCACGCAGCATCCCAGATCGTGAGGTCGCCCAAAGGCCATTCCATGCCGATACGCATTACGCACCCACCCAGTCTTCCTATGTTCCCGATCGTAGAGAGGACTCCCACCACAGCCGCCGGCTTTGATGTTCACGCAGCAAAGATGGGGCCATAAAGCCCACTCACCACCACCACCACAGCAGAGAGGTGGTTAGGTCTCTTTTATGATTTTTGTATAGTTATCGCCTTTATCAACCCGCCACCGATCTTGATTAGGATATTTAAGTGTATATATTAGGTAGAAGTGTTGATACTTAGATATTTAGCTTCGACATTCATGTATTAGCCACTTTGGCTATTTCAAAAGCTATTCAAATAGTATATACAACTTTTGTACATATCATGTTTCAGGCCTTTACCATGTGTGAATAAAAGTCTTTTCTATTCTAACAATTGAATCGCTACAATCGACAATTGAATTGCTTTACGTCAGGAAATCAGGGCATCAGTTGGTTTACCTCTATGTTAGAACAAATTCATGTGCTGAAACAATTTTGGTCACTTACAGCCTGCATGTTCAACTTGAAATTTCTCCCTTATGCTAATTCATGACACCGTAATTCCGATTATTTCCAATAGTCGTGAATTTGTTCGTCTCTTCACAGATAGCCTACTTTAAGCATGTTGGCAAATCAGGATAGGTTTGTGTTACCTATACTTGAAGACCAATGTTGTCTTCCCAAAAAGAAAAAGAAAAGCAAGAAAGAAAACAAAGTTCGCAAGCTCATTTCTGAAACCCGAGCACTGGCCCGAGGGGTGGCCATTAAAAGCTCAAACCCGATGCCCTAAACCTAATTGGTCAAGTCATCGATTTAGTGTTTGCTACATGGGTGGATAGGTAGAGTCTAACGACGGTAGGCAGCTTGATTTTCGGTCACACGGAGTCCGGGGAAGGCTCTGCAGCCTGTGGCTGAAGTGATCCTTTCGCTTCGATGCCCTAAACCTTACCGTCGAGTCATCGGTGGACCTTCAAGCACTTGACTTTGGTGAAGTCGAATTTTAAGCATTGCTTCCTACAATGTAGTTGAATAAAGAAAAGAAGTGCGTGAATTATCCTTATCTAGGTTGTTCAAATGTTTTTTAAGGCCATGTCGTTAGTCAGGAGGAGACAAATTTTGCAAATTTATCGGGCTTAACTGCTATATAAAGAACCATTAGACTTAGGTGGAAATTCAAGTTGAGAATCATGGAACCAAGATTGACCTAGAATTGTTCTGTATGGATTTAGTTCTTTCATATCATGAGATCTCAGATGTCAATTCTTCGCTTTAAAAGCAATAATATATGTGCATATACTCAATCAGAACTTAAATCATTTGGTATAATTTTTATTTGGTATTGTTAAGTGGATTCAGCACAAGCCAGTTGGGGGTGATTAAGGTCTAAAGTGCAATTTCAACTATATTAGATGAGGTTTCTGAAAGGCATGGCAGATTTAACTACGCCATTAATGCCAATTGAAGTGTTCAAGCCTTCTTTAGTACCACTTATGCCATTTAGGAGGGTATTTTGGTTGTTTTAAGTGTGCTCAGCACTCTTGGAGTTCAATTTCGAGTCAAATGTGATGAATCATGAAGATCGATTCCAATGTTCGCCATCAACTGTACCCCAAGAATCAATGAGAAAACCACAAAGTGAAGAAATTGATGAGAAGACAAGAGGAAGATCAAAGTGTATTTTTTGAGTTATAAATATAGATTACAAATTTTGCAACCTTAGCGAAAATTCTCAGCAACCCAAATAAATCTCCAAATTTCGCTGCATCATTAACTCACTTGCTAGGCACCATTTTGTGCTTAAAAATAATTCGATTTCGCAGACACACCCGCTGTTATTAGGGCACCCTCTCTCTAATGCAAGCTTGCAAGTTTATTAGCGAATTGACTGCTTTAGCGAATTTCCTGCCATGAGCACCAGATTTCAAGTTAGAAGGCTAAATTTCAAATTTAGCTAAATTTAATGCCTCATGTTTTGTAATTATAACCTACTTTAAATTTGGTGTATTACTTCTTGGTCCCTTAACTTAGCCAAATTTGTAGGTTTTTTGGTATTTTCATGCCTCGAGGTGGCCTATATGTTTCTCTTTTGTAATAGGATAGAGAATTTTTGGGGAGAACAATTAGAAGGAGAGAAGAATTTGTAAGTTTTCATTTTGTAAATAAAGTCCGTATTTTTAATTAGGGTTTTGCTTTTCTCCCTTCTCTCTCCTCTTTCTCTTACTGGCTAAACACCCCTGAGGATGACAACTCAAGAGATGCTCGCTGCTCCTTTCTTGAAGAGGACAGGCTAGCTTGGTGGCGGGGCAGAGCAAGCTGTCCTCTTGTATTGTGCCATAGGTACCTGTAGCTATGACCTACTTGTGAATTAGGGGTTGGTCATGATTGAATGTTACACTTTACTAATACTTCCACGCTAGATACAAGGCATACTTAATGCTAGATGCACCGTATTCTTGCATTTCGTCTTTACGGTTCGAAATGATATTTAACGCTAGGTTTCAAACAAAGAAAAGGGCCATAGATGCATGTTAATGAAGACTAAATATGAGTCGATTTCAAGGGTGAGGTTTGCTAGTTAAACATAGATCCGTTATGCCTGACTATAGGTCGCATATGTCATAACGCGAGGATAAAACCCAGGACACTTCGTTTCGCCTTAATCGCACAAGCAGTACTCAACTTTCTGTGCTAGTCTTTTCACACTTTATTTTCGCCAGGCCAATTCTCGCTTTTCAACCTACTTCCAATCGTTTTTTGAAGCAAACTAAAGAGTCCAAATAGAAAGCCTTACTCTTTCGTGCACTTATGCAAATCATTTTTAGATGAAACCCATCCCCGTTTCATCTTTGATCACTATACTCCAGCAAAGAAATGACTTGATGGGTAGCAGGAATCCTAGGCATATATAAATTTTGCTGGATTTTAGCTCTCACTTATCGTGGTACTAATCATTGAGAAGTCTAATACTATTAAGTACAAAGTGAGGAGTTCTCTCCAACGGGACTTACTAGAAACGGAGGAGAGCTTAGGGTATGCTTTACGCCATGAATGCTTCTTCACATTTCTCGTCCCACTTGTAAATGCTTTCTTCGTGAATTTGAAGAAAGGCCGGCATTTATCACTCATCGGGGGTACGAAACTACTTTTAGAGCCGCAATCCTTCCCGCCAACTGACCTCCTTATTCCCGGCTTTACTTTGCATGTCGAGCAATGCTTTATTTCGTCTGGATTCGCTCAACTTCGTGGGTTAACTACAGAAACCCATAAATTTTCCACGGTTACGCCGGAGCGCACATTTTCCCCGTGGTTCACTCTTCATGTTATAATTCCTGATCCGGATCGCCAGAGAGACGGGGGTGGTGATATGGAGATCGATTTAATGGATTTTACCAAAGATGTCGCCTATGTATACCTCCATCATGTACCTATCCGCCTTTGGAAATATCTGCCCACTAGTCTCCGTAGGTCGCCTAGTCTTTATCAATTATTATCTAAGCAATGCGAGGGTTCCTTTGTGCCGTGACTAATGAAGTCTTTTCTTGGTCCCCGGGGTCCATGCTGATCTGATTGTAGCCGGAAAATGCATCCATAAATCGAGAAGCTCAAAGTGTTCGCCGTGGCATTCCACGATGAGGCTCCATTCCGGGCGCAGGGAGCCGGCCCTTCCAGCATGCTTTTGTTTATGTCAAGAAGTCATGCAGAGTCGCTTTATCGCTTAATAGCTTTCTTGATATATAACGTTAGCTAGCCTGCAGTATTCCACCTCTATCACTCCGCTGAGGAGCATGTCGACCTCCCATTGATGGCCTCGCTTCCGCCAAGGCGAAACTCCCCGCGCTTTGTTTAACCCATTTGAAGGACTGCTGGTGTCTCGCCTTATGGTGATTAGTGCAGGTCGATTCTCCCATGTCCTGTCACACCATAAAACGTCTCTATTCCGTCTCAAAAACTGAGTGAGGAGGCCTTTGAGATCCTTTGGTAGTTTGGAGCCAATGTAGGCTAGATGTTCTGGGTTGTCATCCAACGGCACAGGTTCTAGTTCCTCTGAGGGCTCGGGTCGGGTGAGCACCCGCCGCGCATATCGCTCGCTACGCTCACGAGTCGACCGCTCTTGTTTCACGAGGAGGCCGGTAACACTCTCTCGCCAACGCTGATTTCCTTCGGACTGCCTTAATTCCATTCATCGTCGGGAATTTGATTACTGCGATATGCCGAGGGATGGCTTTGTTGCGCCGAGAGAATACCAGCAGATATTATAGGGGTCGATCGTGGGCATCCACTATAAGGAACCTCATTGGTCGCCGCCGGCTCGCGTGGGTTCTCCCAAGGTCAGCACTGGGCCAATCGAGCTTCAACCCAGAGTACCTTCTCTCCCGAAATCCCCGCAGATGTGTCGACGATCAGCTTTTCTCTTTCCAATACCCATCTTGTCGAAGGTCGACGCGAAGATGATGTCACCAACTCCCATTATCGATTAAAACCTTGAACTGTGGTGTTACTACAATTGCGCTGACTTCACTAGCTGGTCGCCATGGGGGTAGCCGCACCTTCCAGACCAGTCGAGAAACGGATGGTGAAAATGATTCGCGGCAATTTAGATACCGCTTATCAACTATGTCCGCTTGATCTTATGCCCGTAGGTGGGCTTCTCCGAGTCAACTAGATTCTCCAAAGAAATCCTCCCGAGATCACATATATGGATTTCTCCTGTGGGCCGGCTGGTGGCCAACGTTCGTCGAGATGGAGGCTGCTTTGAGTCGGGCTGATTTATGTCTGTGCCTGACTCGTCAGACTTCAGCCTTCTCACATCTCTGAGATATAAACTCAAGATATCCGGCGCGGCATCAACATTCGTTTTCTTCTTATAGCTGTATATGTTGTCCGCATGTCCATAGTCCTCGTGGAAACTCGCGAATATTTGTGTTATCCTTGTCGCGGATCTGATTTCCATCTCGTGGTCGCCACCATCTCAGAATTGCTCGTTTGCACTTCGCGAGACTGCGATAATTGAGGCTCATAGTGGAGAAGGCCAGGTCGTAATGTCGCTGCCCTTCACGGCGGCCTGTGACGGCTCCCGAGATTGCCCCGCTTTTAGGGATAGCCTGGCCCCGTGACTGGGATTTTTGGTCGTCTGAGTGCTGGGCTCCGGGCCTCGCCGTCGTTTATCGCCCCTTTTTTGCGAAGTGAGGAGCTCTCTTGATATGAGGGCCTCTCGCTTATGTACTTTTCTGCCATGAGAATTCTCTCTGTGGAAGTATGCTAGCTTGAGGGTTCTTCGAGATAGAGAACATCAGGTCCTTTGATTGTACAACAACCCCGCTAGATGGAAAGCCGTGACAAGGGAATTTTTCGGCTTCGCACGCCTATCTTCAGACTCGGGCGCGGACCCTGCATATGATTTCAAACTTTCCCGATCTCGCTTCGATGGTCAAGAGATGGGTAGGCTCGGCCAGACGCCCTAGCTCGATGAAGTGGGAGACGAACGCAGTCAAATAGTTCCCGAATGATCAGATGATGGTGGGACGATTGAACCAGCCAAAGCCGGCCCTCAGCGTAGTGATGAAGCTCCCGACGCACAGGTCCCGATACCCATGCGCCTCCATCCGATTAAGACAAGGCAGGATCGACTGATCTTCGACGATCGATCGTTTCTACCGAGGCATTCTCGAACTTTGGCCTAAGGGGAAAGTGTAAATTCCTCGGCTGGAAGGATTCCGTTTGTCAGACTACCTGTCCATAGGCATCCGGCTCGCCTTTACCACTTCCTTCACGCCGATGAGCTCTGTGGCGGTTTTAACCCTCCGTCCCACGATCGTTCCCTTTGTTTCTAGTTGAGGGTGATTCGGGCCCTTCGCCTCACGTCGCCTCCCGGGCATAGCCTTCGCTTTCCCCACAACCGGGCCAACGGTGGTCCCTGCCCCCTGGCTTGACTAGACTCTGCTTCTGCTTCGATGCCTCGGGGAATGTCGCACCCAAGTGGTTCTTCGCGGGGGAGGAGGTTATGGCCTTCTGGTTTGGTCGTGGTCTCCGCGATGTCAGACCGCCGTAAGCCGCCCCACTCTTCGACCAAACACCGGGTTGACGCGGCGGCGCCCACTTCGCTCATTGCTGTATCGCTCTGTAATCGGCCCCAAGGGGTCCGCCGCTTGAGTTACTACCTGTGTGGATTCGTGTCCTGATGGATAGTGTTACTCCGCTTTCGCGTTCGGCTGATACCATCGCGAATCGATAATCGCTTATGTTTATGAAGGAATCGCTGCTCTACGCACGCGCCAACCGATGATGCCTTTTTCAATCGGAACCCGGGCCGAAGCCATGTGTCGCCAAGCGGGCCAAGACTCACTGAGGATCGTCAGGCCGGGGGCAGATCGTGAACAAGCCAATCAGCCCGATGCTGCACTTTCCGCACAAGAACTAGAATGGAAGAGGTTTCGCGAGGGCGTCGCCCGGGGCCGCTCCGATGCCTAAGTCAGATTCTGTCTGAGAGAAGAGAGGATGCCTCGATTGCTTAGAATTACGTGACCTTTTGAATGAACGACCAGATTATAAATTCGACATTCATCCACCTCGACGATAAGATTATGTTTTTCCTCGTGAGGATAGATTTCACAGAATCGGTTTTTAGATTTGAAGAATGATTAGTCAAAGAGTTTATTTTGAGTAATCCTTCCTATTAATAGTGTGGTATCCGACTAACCCACCTTTACGTTGCTTTTCCTTCCTTTATAATATGATTCGACGACGACCGTGACGCCTTTAGTGGAATATCTATCTTCGTATTTGTGATACTTGGCTTGACCTACGAAGATTTTTCGCCTCCCTATTTTTCCAATCCATGTTTTGTAATGAATGAATGGTCATATTTCAGTCAAGCATGTGCTTACACTTGTAAGGGTGATGGTCCCCACTCAGCCTTAGTCAGGCGAATGAAATGTCTAGCCCATTTCTGTATCCCTATCAGGTGGCAATTGTTTTTCTTAGCGCTTTGTCGGGAAGAATTTTTCATATCAACATTTAATACGCTTGCTTTAAACTTTTTAAATCTATTAAGCAATTTTTCAATTTTACAACAAAAAACTAAAATATTTGACTTTTTAGTTTTTTCTAAATGTCTCTTTTGAATGTTTTTTCTATTAAGAAAAAACTATATATTCAAATATGAAAAAACTATATACTTTATGATCCAATCGAAAATCTCATGATCCATTTCATGCTAATTAAATAAAAACATATATATTTTTAATTTTTTATTTAAAAAAACTATTTTTCTCAAATTTTAGATAAAAATTAAAAGATTGATTTTTTTACAAAAAACAAACCACTAAATACTTTATCACATTAAGCATTATTATAAACAAAAGTTCTATTCAATTAAATAAATAAAAACAAACAAACAAACACCACCATAGTGTCATCCGTCAAAGTGTGAATTCTTCTTCAAAATTCTGAACTTTTTTTTGTAATTTTTATTTTTTAAATATCGTGCTTCTATAAATAGAATATTTTTTAGAAATTATATTTAAAAAAAAAAAAAAAAAACTCACTTTGAGGATCATGCTTCCCAACCAACTACAGTCCAAGCCTTTTGAAATAATATTAAATTGTAATCATGTTTGCATTGAGAATCTTTGAAGCTAAAACATTATGGAACAAAAGTAAAACATTGGTCTGTGGGTGACACTGTTTGATGCTACACATCATCGTTTTAGTGGCTTGTTTGGGCAAAAAAAAATCTACAATATATTAAAACATTCAAAAGATCTTCATTTTGAAACTATATTGCCACTAAGTATTTCCTAAGAATATCGGTTCACAAAAAATTTAAGGGAAAAAATGAAGAGAAAAAGTTAAAAGAAAATTTAAAGTTTATAAATTTTTTTCATTTACTACTACTTCAAACTCTTTTTTTTTTTTTTAACTCAACAATATAAAGATTAAATAACTAAAATAAAATATAAATTTTCTTACTAATTATAAATATATATAATTTTTTTATTTGGATTTATTAATGTGTATTTATTGTATTAAGAACTTTTTTCTCAATATCAGACATTATAAATATTCTAGGTATAAACATAACATCCTGGTTGCATTACAATGCCAAACAAACAATCAGAGATAGATAAAACCTCCTTATAAGACCAAATAAACTCCATCACCAAGATTGGGTAAACAAATCTTCTCATTGAGGCTACTGATTGATTTTAATACTATTTATAGCAATTCGCACCCACCGAACTGTGTGATAAGGATTTAGTTATTTTAATTATTTAATTTATTTTTCATAACTATCTTTAGTCCTTAATTACATTTATTCTTTATATTTTGAATTAATTTCCTTATCTATTTAAGAATTGGTCTTCATATTTATCTTTTATATTTTTAATTAATATTTTTCTTTTCGAGTAATTTCTACCAATTTATGAAACCTACTTGCATGAGTAAATTTATATTTCTTGTTCAATAATATCATCAAGAAAATTTATTCCCCAAAATTGTACTATAGTATCAAAGCCTATGTAGCTCGCGCCTAAAACTTGTCCTCACCAACATTAAATTCTTACTCATAACTGAAACCCAGCCAATCATCGTTTTTCACAAGGATTATTCCTCCTCCACCATTGTGCAAACATTAATCTCAGTCTCCTCCATATTTCCCTACCTTGAAACATGCCAATTTTGTCGTGTTCAAGGCCACACTACCAAGCAATGCTCGTATCTCAAAGGAACTACATGGCCCTCGCAACAACATCGTACACCTATACCACCCGCCTATTATGCTCCCTACACCAACATAGCTATTTATCCGAGTTCATCTACCTTTGTATAGATTCTCGATTCGGGCACGTTTCACCATATTACCATTGGCCTTGGCAACCTTTCACTAAACTAGCCTTATTCGGGACATGTTGATGTTTTGATTAATGATGACAATGGTCTCTCTATCTCACATATTAGTTCACTTACACTTCCTGCCTCCTCTAATCTACTTACCTTAAATAATGTGTTTTGCGTTCCTACTATGAAAAAAAACATAATTTATATTTTCTAGCTTTGTACCACTAACCACATCTACATTACTTTTTGGCCAATGCCTTTCAGGTGAGGGACCTTCAAAGAGGGGCTCTAGTGCATTAAGGACCGGTTAAAGATGGTATCTTTGTGTGGCCGACATCTTTGCAACTCGGGACTCCTTTACTTGTTTTCTCTAGTGTCAAAGTATCTGCATGTAATTTAGCATTCTTGTTTAGGTCATTTATCCAATAAGTTAGTTTCTCATTTAGTTGCATCTAATAGAATCTTGATTTCTTCGGGATCTCTCAATTCTTACTCTTGCAACTCATGCAAATGCACCAAAAGTCACAAATTGCCTTTTTATGATTCCACACTTACTTCACGTGCTCCTTTAGATTTGATTTTTTTCGAATGTTTGGACTTCTCCTATTCCTTCTAATTATGGTTTTCAGTATTTTTTTCATTTTTTATGATCACTGTATTCGTTTTATATGGTTTTACCCACTGAAACATAAGTTTGATGTCAATGATACTTTTATTCTCTCTAAGCAAATTATTGAATTTTTTTTATTGTTTGATTATACAAATTTACAATGATGATGGGGAAGAATTTCTCACACTCTTTCATTTCCTTGCTCATCGTGGTATTTCTCACCTTACCACACCTCCTTGTACACCCGAACATAATGGCTTCTCTAAACGTCACCATCATCATATTGTTGAAACTAGTCTTACTCTTTTGCATTATGCATCTCTTCCTCTCTCCTACTAGCCACATGTTTTTGCTACAACCACCTATCTTATAAATCACATTCCTAAAACGAGTCTTGGCATGTTATCTTCCTTTGAAAAACTCTTTGCTCAACCTCCTAATATCTCCAAACTTCATGTTTTTGGGTTCCTTTGTTATCCTTGGCTTCGACCTTATTCTTCACACAAACCATCACCTCATTCCACTTCATGTGTCTTTTTAGGTTACTCACTTATTAAAAGTGTCTATCGTTGTTTAGATCCTTCTTTAATTCGCAATTTATGAGTCACATCATGTTGAATTTGTTGAGTCGATCTACTTATTTTCTACTACTTTCTTCATGTCCTTGTCTAAGTCATATGTTTCTATCTCCTCTTAAATTCCCTCAGCTCACTTTATAGTTCCAGTCTTGTCTCGAGAGCCTCTTCATAAACAAGCCACTCCCCTTTACCACATATGTTGGTTCTTATTTAAGAGTCTTGTAAGCCTGCATAGAAATTGCATCAACCACCTCTGCTTGTCCTTGATTGTCCATACACATCTACGACACCACCCTTTGCCATAACCTACTACATCACGACAACCAGGTCATCCCTATGATTGCTCGGTCAGGCAAATCCCAAATATGCCCTTGTTCACCTAACCTCTAGTTCTACCGTTTCTCATGTTCTTAAGGATCCCTCTTGGCAGCAAGCTATGTATGAGGAATTTGATGCCTTTCTTCATAATGGTATTTGGGATCTCATTCCTCCTAATCTGTCACAAAATTTGGTCAAATGCAAGTGGGTGTTTTGCATCAAACATGCTAAGGGTGGAACTTTTGAGTGCTACAAACTTGCCTTGTTGCCATGGGTTTTCATCAACGTCCGAGAATTGACTATCATGATACATACTTTCAGCCTTATGGTTAAGCCTACTACTATGAGAGTGGTTCTTAGCCTTGTGGTTGCTCGTGGTCCCTACGCCAAATTGACATAGGACACTTAATGAAGATGTCTTTATATATATGTCTGAACTCCTAGCCCACGACTCACAACTATCCCTAAAAAGACTAGGGAAGTATTGCAAACTCAAGAAAGATGTTTATGATCTCAAACAAACTTCCCAAGCTTGATATGCTGAATTACAATCCTACCTTCTTCACATGAACTTCACTTCAACGTAATATGTTGCTTCACTTTTTATTTGTCGAGAAGGCATATAGCCAGTATGTTTATGACATGGCATTAACCATAATATCTTCATAAACCTCCACAATGCGATACCACCTACTTCTCATCCGTCAGTTTCTAAATTATAGGTCTTTCTCACACACACACTTACCTTTGCCTTTTCCTTGCCTTGCCTTCTCTTGTGGGAGTAGCCTCTGATATCATATCTTGATTTCTTGTATAAAGTAAACTGAGATCTTGTAGACAGAAGATGATAAAAAATATGCTTAATGTCATTCCAATGCCTCCTTATAGGAGAAGCACTAAACCTTGCTAGCAAGTTTACTGCAAATGCAATATTAAGCTTGGTGCAATTTGCGAGATAAAGTAATGCTCCAATGACACTCAAGTAAGGAACTTTTGGTCCTAAAAGATCTTCAGTATCTTCTTTAGGTCCTAAAATAGGTCTTATCACTTGAGGACCGGACTGACCATTGGTGTGCTAAATTGGATAGAGATTTATCCATATAAAAATTTCTAAAACCTTCTTTAAAATGGGTCGGCGGTGTGCGAAAATTCCTCCAAGGAGGTGCTTTCGATGTAGAGGCGAGGCAATACTTGGTTTACTTAGTCTTTCATTTCAAACTCCGTCTTTAAGCATGAGCTAGCTTCCTCAATTTCCCTACGTGTTCCAATAATGATTATGTCATCAACACAAACCGAGATAATACAAAAGTCATTCAGCGACTTCTTTATGAACACACAAAGATATACATTGTTATTTATATATTCCTTTTTCAGCAGGAATTCACTCAATCGGTTGTACCACATTCGACCAATTGTTTTAGACCATATAATGACCTTTGCAATTTAATACATATTGCGATTTTCATTTTCTTTGATCTCAAGAATCTTAATCCATTAGGGATTTTCATTTTAAATAATAGGTGTCTAATATTATATAAATATACGATCCACAACGTCATTAGCATATCTAAATTCATATTCTTGCCCAGATATTAGAAGTAGAAAAGCATTAATGTCATCCATAACGGGAGGAATATGTTTGATCAAAAATCATCTTGGGTCTCTACGAAAACCCTTGAGTAACTAATCTCACTTTATATCTCACCACCTCATTATTCTCATTTCTATCTTTCATGCGAACACTTGTTATATCTCTTGGGATAACATTTTGAGGTGTCACGTCTTTGCAAAACAAACTTCTTTTATTTGTAGTTAAGCTCGTATGATGCTTGCTTCCATCTTACCCAATTTGGTAGCTTAGTACTCTGTGTGACTTAGGTTCTGGATACAGATTATCATTGAGATAGTAAGAGCTGGTGTAGAGGCAAATAATATATTGACATTTATAATATTTCTATTATATGTTTATTATCCAGTATTCATGAAATTTCACTGCCCAACTATATTTATTAACGGATCTTCATCATTTCCAAATATTTTGATTTGCCATGCAATCCAGTATTATGATTATTTAGGGGCACGTGCAAATGTCTTGGGATTATCCTCTTGAAGATCCTCTTGAAGGTTCTAGAAGTGACAAAGGTTTGCTATTAGATTTTGTTTATGGTTCTTATCTTTCGCCTTAGATGAGTTTGAGCATCGATAGATATACTTGATCCCTTAGGGACCTCCATTCTTTGTGGTGTGTTTACAGCAGGTATATGAGATTTAGTCACTCCTTTGTGGTCAATAAATGCATATGATAGATTACTTGCTAAATATTGCAAGTTAATTATCTTAAGCTTCAGTTCGATCCCAACTGAGTGTGGATCTAAATATTGAAGATATTTTTATGAAACATGAAATTTCTCAGCATTCTTTTAATTTTTGGTTCTTATCTCCCCACAATTAGAAATGATCTATCGAATATACAATTATACGTATAAAAAGCTAAGTGATCCCTATTGGATTACCAGTAAACTAATAATAAACCAATTCCTAACCAAATATGTATCTTGGCTTTCTTGAGGGCTCATGGGAGCGTTGTGGGTGGTGATATAGAGATATAGACTGCATCCAAATATTTGCGAGATGGGAAATATTGGTTTCTTTGCCATGCACTATTTGTAGAGATAATCATGATGTCACGAGTAGGCCGGATTTGAATTAGAGTAGCGTAGTGCAAAACCGCGTACTTTAATAAGGAAGGTAAGAATCGGAATGTTGTAACAACGGTCTAGCAATTAATTTGATGCGCTTAATCAAGGACTCGGGTAGACCATTCAAGGTGTGGACGTAAGGAACTGGATGCTCAACTTTGATACCTAATTCCATACAATAATAATCGAATGCTTTCGATGTGAACTCACTGGCATTATCCATTCGGATGAATTTAATTGTATAATCAAATTTATTGCTAAACTTGGCAAATGCATTATTTCATGTGGATGATAAACACACGTGAGTCCATCGAGTGGAAGCATCAATTAAGACCATGAAATATCGAAATGGTCCTGATGTTGGATGAATTGGTCCACATATATCTCCATGAATCCGTTCAAGGAAAATAAGAGATTCTATTCCAACTTTAGTATGAAGTCATACTGCTGAGTTTTCCCTTTGCACAAGCTTACAAATAAATTTATTTACGAAGGATTCTCTTGCTTGGCATATGATGCCAATGAATTAGTAAAATCGACACATCATGTTTTGCCAGGATAATTGATAAACATGCCATAATTTGAATGAATATGGGTCTTGAAATTTTAAACTCGTTGCAACATTATGATGAGAAGGTATGATGTATGTATAATACAATCCTTAAGAGAAAGAGGGAATCTTTTCGACTATTTGCTTTCGACATCCTATTGAACGAGTCATGAGGAGATATTCAATATCATTTTCAGTTTCGGTTTCAATGTGAAAACCATTCAATCGGATGTCATTAAAACTGAGAAGCGTACATGTGGATTGTGGATAGGGCATCATGGATACTTAGTTTTGTACCTATAGGAAGGATTAGTGAAGCTCTTCAGAGCCCATTATTATTTGCAATTGTAGTAACACTTCCTCTTTTCTCAGTTAAAGTGTGAAAGAATTTTCTATCTTTAAGGATAGTGTGTGTGGTAGCACTATCGACCAAGCATAAAATATCCTCAATCTTCATGGGTAGTTATCCAGAAATTTTGATGCTCTAAAATAGGAAAAATGAAAAATATAGCATTAAAATAAATCATAAAAAAAAAAAAAAACTAATAGATGATATTCAAGAGTCAAGAGTCAAATTGAATCTCATAAAAAAAATAAGCAAGGACAAACTTAAGAAAGAAAATTGTCTAACATAAACATAAAATACGATCACTCATTATCTCCAAAATCTTCTATATCAATTTTCAAGAAATCATCATTATCAACATTTAGGGTCATGTTTGCTTAAGGAAAAACATTATGAACATTTAGGGTCATGTTTGCTTCAGGCAAACAAGCATGATGTGATTCACCTTGAGGAGCCTTCCCCTTTTGTCCTTCTACATTCTTTGATATGCATCAACCAAGTGTTTAGGTGTGCGGCATGTGCGAGACCAATGGCCATCACATCCACACATGTAACAAACTTGCCTCTGATTTATAGTTTGTTAAGTTGAACTTGGTTTTTGTGGAGGAGGTTCAACATTGTTCATGCCCCTTTAATGGTCCTGAAGCCGATCAATATTATGATTACCTCGACCTCGACCTCGACCACGACCACTTCTATGAGACTAACTAGTATTTCCTCGACCTCGACCTCTCCCTCATCCATGTCTACTATCATATATGTGAATTATAGCATGTGTTTCAGGCACTTCTTGTGAACTAACTGGCATTGCATTATGATATTTCATCAATAGTTTGGTTATGTTTTTTTGCCACGAGTAATGCAAAAATTAGTTCATAATGCGTATCATAGTTCTTGGTCCTATATTGCTATTATAGTACAAGATTGCTAGCATGGAAAGTTGATAATGTCTTTTCTATTAGCTTAATATCTGTAATGTTCTATTTACAGCTTAATTGTAGAAACAATCACGGTCTGAGTTGAGACATATTCCATCATAGTTTAAAATCTTGGAATCGTAAGTTATTCAGTCATATTGTGAGGAGGATTATGTTTGTTTGTTGATGAAAGCGATCCTTGAGATTACCATAAAATAAGAGTCTTTCGGTGAGATGTTCATTTTGAGGTCTTGATTGAGGTGGTGGAGGGAGGAAAATCTAAATCTTTTACCTTAGGCATATTGCATTCGAGTCGGAATGATAGTTTCACTTAAGTTAGAGGAGGTGAGGTGAATTTCAGCATCAAAAGCTTAAGTCAAGTAATTACTACCATTTAGGACGAGCTCAGCAAATTACCTCTTAGTAATATCAGACATTTTAAAAGTCTACAATTATTAAAATGAAAACAAAGATAAATCAAATGTAAATATAGATACCATAAATCGTAATGCTCGGCCGTTCACTAGGTGATAGAGGCGACGATGTTGATAACGTGTTGTAAAATGAAAAGGGACCAAATATTAGAAAGAAATATGAGCGAGAAAATTGTGACAGCGGATACTTTGCAAGAGGCGTAGGTGAGGCCTTTCTATAGACTTCTGATACATGTATCTAAGAAAACTGAAAGGTCTTTTATAATGGTTATCGTAAGCGATCGTAATACTTGAATTATCCCAGGAAGAAATTTAAAAAGTCTTTCATAATGATCATTATGTACCGGTTCCGTCTTAACGGTACATGTCGGATAAATCATGAACACGAATGCATTAATTGAATGATCTGCTTGAATCTTGAGAATACGTCGGATGTCTTAAGATTAATTGGATGAAACATGAAACTTCTTAAGATTGAAGAGTTTCTTCCATATTATGATCTGTTTGGTAATCTTCCGTAACATATTTATAGCAAAAGTATATCTCCCAATATCTTGAGCTTTGGACGAATTTAGTTTTTTTTTTTTTAATTATTAAAATAATTTGAAAATTAAAATAATGTTCAAACTAGTATTTGAATAGTAATACCAAAGTCACTGGATGTTGTAACATTAATTTTTTTTCGGCATTAAAAATATTTTGAAGTACATGTTAATATCGCTAGTCGCTATTCTTTGATTATTAATATTCATCTTTAGTTTTGATATTACTTTTATTTTTAAATTATTTTAATAATTAAAAAAACTAAATATATACAAAACTCCAATATCTTTGACTTTTATTATCTTTTACATATTACATCATATTACATTATTGTGCAAAAAAATCAATTTTATTGTAATTTTAGAAAATTAAAATAAAATGACAAGTGTAGGGTGAGAATTAATGAACAAATGGTCCAGTTTTTTTAATCATATTGTAATTCCATGGTCAGCTCAAGAAGGGCCAAAGAGAGGGAAAATCTGGAAGGAAATAAGAAAACAAAAAGGGTATGCCCTGTGATGTACGCGACATGAAATCCAAGTGGAAGAAGAAGAGAGTCAAGCGTGGGATTTGGGGGCCACGTGTTTGATCATGTGCAGGACACGTAGCCATCCAAAATGGTAACTTTCTAGCCCTACACGTGGCAAAAGATTTACGGCTGAAACAGTTCCAATCCATTATAGAGTTAAAGTGGACCTTACCAGGAGTGGTCCTTGTCACGTGGCTTTCCTTAACAGGGCGGCACCGCCACCCCTCCCTCTCAACTCTTTTGAATCTTTTCCTCCTTACCTAGATTTTTTTTTTTTCATTTACCCTTATACCCTTTTATATCTTCCCCGCCAATTTAAGCCTTTTTCTCAAATGTATTTAAGAAAAAAATTTCTCCAAATAATACGTATTTTAAAATAATATTTAAACTAATGCATTATTAGATATCAACAAAATATTTAATCATTAATATATATTATTGATCTTGTCAGTTGTAAAATTTGGAGTGTGTCGAGTCGTTGGCCAGACATAATGAATGCCAATGTAAATTTGGTCTGTAATTTCTTGGATCATCATTTGAAGTTGGATTCTTTGATCTTGGTGTCTGTTTCTGACGTGGCTCATAAAAGCAGAAAAAGGGGTCGACGAGTGGCCAGTGGCCATTTCCGTCTGGTCGATTCTTTTCACGAGGAAGAAAAGATGGGTTCTTGGGGTGAATGTTGCGTGCCTTCCGTAGATAGAGTGGCGCGGTATTTATAGTATATGTTTCGATTTGATGGTGATTGGTTCTATAAGATTTGGACGGGATATTTCTTCTTTTTATCGATGTCCAGTTTGATTAATGAATCATTTATTTAAAATTATCAGCCTTCCGTATTGGTGGGATCTGGGCGATCGGAAGTAGGATGGTATTGTTATATCGTGAATTATTTTATTTTCGTTGATGGGATCCTAGTTAAGTTTGAATGTCGTTATCGGGTTGACTACATTTCTTTTATCGATGAGATTTAGTTTGATTTAGGATAATACGTTATCGGGTTGATACATTTTAAAGCTGTCGATAGAATCTAGTTTGATTTGCTAGGATGTGGGGCTTTTCGATCATCATACTTGGCCTTTGGGCCATGCGGATTGAGCCTCGTGCAGATTTGCGTCTGAGGCAGGAGTCTTTAATCGTCTTTCGCCGTTGGAGTCGTGAGTGGGCCTTATGCATTTTAAACACTTATCCTTATATATATATATATATATATTTGTATTCTAAGGTTTCTCTTTCATTTAAAGGAAAAAGGGATCCTTCCTCTTTTGAACCTTATCTTTACTTATTCTATAAATAGAAGATCTATTTCCTTTATGAGAAAGAGAAGATAGAGATCATATAGAAAATGACTTATTTGATTCAAGAAATAAATTTAAAAGAATTTATGAGATTAAATTTATAAGTTGAAGTAGCTGGTCTCAATTTTATTTTGAGTATGTGAAATTGGGTACTTTCATTCTTGCAAAATTACCTCCATAAATATATTTTATAGAAATTTCATTTTTTAAAGAATAAAATTAAGTTTTTAGAAAAGTATTAAACAAGTAAATTGGATAAATGGAATAAATTTATTGGAAAAATTTTAAATCATTAGACAAGATCCTCTATGAAACCTTAGTCCTATTTTTCTCTATTCTTATTTTTAGGCCTTTCTTGGTTAGAGAGGAGGAATGATTTTTTTTTTTTTTTAGTTTGAAATCATTCATTTCATTGTTTTTTGCGAATTTAGGTTTTTTAGATAAAGTGATTTTTAATGCTCGATTTAGGTTTTGTGCTGTTTTTCTATACATTTTTTTAATATTTTTATCGTCGATCTGTTGTTGCGTGTTTAATCGTCGAGCTATTCTGAAGTGTTTGTTTTGTTTTATTCTGATTGGTGTGTCGTCGACGATTAAACTAACTTTATATGTTTTTACGTTAACAGTTTAAATGATAAAGTTCGATTTAATAAAGTCATCAGATATTATAAATCTTGATCTTAAATATTTTCGCATTTTGGATTATCGAATGTATAGGCTTTTTGAGCGATCTTTCTTTATTAAGTTGGATATTAATTAATAGGTCTAAAGTTTTTAATATTTTTTATTTTATATTTCTATCGATTATATTATTAACTTTAATCCAATAAATATATATCTCTTTTCAAAAAAAAAAAATATAGGAGTATTAATCGAGGATATCTAATATGTTTATACTAAAAGCTCATGGTTTTTTTTAAATTGTTTTGTTTACACTCAAGTGAAAAATATATAAAATAAAAAACCAAATTTAAAAAGTATAAATTTAAAGTATCTATTTAAAAATGATTAAGATTTTATGCACTTTTTGATCAAAAACATTATTTGTAAGTATTTATGCACTATCCTTTAATGGTATATAAGTTACATTTAACTATCTTAAATACTACCTTAGATGAATTTATCAAATTTGAGTTATTTTTAAATAAATTTTTATTTTATAATTACCTTTATATAAAAATATTACATGATTGTGTACATACTTGCATTTATTTTGACTTATGATCATACTAGCATTTTTATATTTTTTGAAAAACCAATTTTGAAAACGATTTCACTTATCCTCGAGGGTTTAGAATGTGTTATGCTTTTTTTTTTTTTATTGTATCTCTTCTTGATATTTGATTTAGACTCAATTTTTCAGGCACTCGCTTTTCCTTATTAGCAATCACATTTAATGTTTCTTCTTACAAGAAGAATTAATTATTTAAATTGGTTTTAAAATTGGAGTATGAATCTCCTGCATTATCTGAAATGTAGGGTCCATAATGTGCTAAGACTTAGTGCTAAATAAATCAACATAAATTCTTATAACAGGACCACCAAGAAAAAGATTTGAAATATTTATTTTCACAAAAAAAAAAAAAAAGAAAGAGTGGACATAGATTCTTGTAATTAATGTGTGGTTGTAGTGATTAGTGATAACACTCCCACTAAACCATTATGATGGGGGATTCCCAAAGGTTGGTGCCAAATTAGGAAAGTGATTTTGTTTGTATTATTGTTTTGGGTTGGCCATTAAATATTGAGGGCATACATTATAAATAATTATATGTTGAACGTAGGGAAAAGGAAGATGGCGAAGAAGGGGGACAAGTAGAGATAATGATTAAGATGCCCCGTGGAAAAATTATTAGTGGAGAGAGGAGTTGATGAGCAACAACTAGAGCAGGTAGCAGCTAGCTCCTTATCAAGAACCGCCAAAGCTGTACCTTTTTTGTCCGCACTCTCACACCCATTTCTAATCATCCCCGACCACCCCCCACTTGCAGCTTTTGACGTGAATAATAGTTTTTGAATAAAAAATATATAATTTAATTCAGGTTTCAAAAAAATGATTAAAGTAGTGTGTTTAGTCAAAGTGTATTATTGGGTGTGCGTTACATGGATGATGGCGTTTAACGATTTTAAGTTTGTAACCGTTGTTCGTAATCACAGGGCTGTTGAATTAAAATTTTACGAGCTGACGTTGGATCTGGTGCATTCATTATCGATTTGGCTTTATTCTTCTGCGCGTCTGCTGCTCTGTCAGCATGCATAGGTCGCATACGGCAAATATGAGCATGGTAGTCTGGTTTCAGTTTGATTAAATCATCCAAAAGCGATTCTCTTGTGAACTCATCACTACAGAAAAGTTCAGTATACTTACGAAGAAGGATGGCTTCAGCCGTCGTTAAATCTGCAAACACGAAACACGAATATAAATAAATACTATCGGGTTATTTGTTAATGGTCGTCATTCATAGTAAATTTTATTGAATTTAAAATTTTCTTACAGTATCGGCGTTGTGAGCGTAGGTCGTTGAAGCTTTCTTGTGATAGATTCATGCAACGGCCAATTGCGCTTTCTTTTCTTATTTATTAAGTCAGCTACCCTCTTTGCTATGTTGAGAGAAAGGACGCCCTTCCTATTACAAGTTTAATGCAAAAATAATTCATATTTTATAAAATAAAATAAAAAGACATAATTAGGGTTATTTTAAAAATAATCGTCAAACTACTTTCCCATAGGGATGAAAAATAAGTAAGTTATTCGTAAAATACTCGAGACGGTTCAAAGTTAATTAAACTTGAACTCAGTACTTCAGTAAGTTATTGAATCGGCTTGAATATGTATGTCATTTCGAGCGCTCGTGAGAGCAATTAAGTTTATTATTTTATTAATCGAATCGAGTCAATTTTGTGTCAAGTTCGAATATAATTAATTATTCATTTTTACAATTGATTCAAACTTTATTCGAGTTGAGTTGAGTTTGAGTAACTCACCTATTTTTCGAGTCTTGAACATTGAAAAAGCAGTTAGATTCGAGTCCCCCTTGTTGTTCCCCGTTGCCCCTTTAGGTAGAGTTGGGGTTGAGTTTTGAGTTTTTCAATTGAGTCGATCGAGCTTAAGCTTGAGCTTGATTTTTTGTTGATTCGATTCTATTATACACCTAGTCTTCCACATGTTTTTGAAAACCATAATAATTAAATACAATTTTAAAAATTAACCTTAAAATCATAGTCGGTGAAAGCAATTTTATAAATAAATCTTAAAATCACAATTGGTAAATATGGTTTTAAGATTAAAATTTAAAACCGCATTTACTGACTACAAATTTCTAAACATGTGAAAAACTAATTTGGTGATTATTCTGAAAAAAGTTTTGCTTACATATTTTTTTAAACATGAATTATTTTTACATTAAACTCTCCAATTGCTTCACTATCCTTCTTTCTTCATTATTTTGTGCTTAAAAATCAAATGTTTGATTTAAGTTAGTTTAATTCCACCATGCTTCCAACAATTTCTTCCAATCTGAGTCTTGCTCATGTCTCTAAGGAATTCCTCAAATGAATTTAAGAAGAGAGATTATTTCGAATTTTAAAATATAGAGAATGTGAAAGAAGGTAAAATAATTTGAATGATTTGAAATTTAAGTAAATTCTATGTAACAAAGAAAAATAACTAAAAGAAAATTTAAAATATTAAAACTAATTTATTAATTTTAAATTTGATAAGGTTTAAAAAAATAGAACTGCGAGAATTTGGTAAGCTGAGAAGTGTCGCCCGGCCTGTGCAGGGCTCCTCGGTGAAATTTGTCGAGGCCCGAAGGCGGGTCAAGGACAATCTGAATGAATTGGAAGCCTGTATCTACAAATCGGATTGTATCGCTCATCTGAATAAGATACTTTTTAATAATATATTATCGCCGTCCATCAAGCGCCTCCCGATAAGGAAAATAATAACGGTCATGTGATTGGGTCTCCCAGTGAAAAAGAGTTATCTCAAACAAAGCGAACAAACACATATCACATGCAAATCCGGTATGGTTAAAATGAAATCTCACCGTCCGTGGGAAGGACTCCTAACCATCGTCCAAGCTAGTTTGAACATCTCACCGCCATCTGGGGCCGCCCCGTGATTGAAGGTCTTGCGAAACCAGCGCCAACATTAACTGCGCGTTACGGCCATCTGCGCCCATCGCGTATTCCATACTCAGCGGTCTCTCTTCTCTCGGAAAAGTCGACGACATCCCAGTGCGTGACCTCATGACCACTTCTTCCTTGTTTTGCGGTCACTGCGTCCGGAGCCTGCGGTCAACGGTCTGAAGATCCTACCTCGGCCCGGACGTCGGACACTTGCATCGTACAAGCAATCGGTCGGTAGTGGCCACCTGCGCTCGACCGAGTTCAGGTTGAAGCACCATCAAAATTTATTTTTCATTCTCATTTTGACATTTCTCATAAATCAAATACAGGATTATATTGTTCAGTAATATGAAGTTTCTTCAAACTTTTTTTTTTTTTTGAAACCTTCTTCTAGCCTTTAAGTAAACAAAGAGAAGAATAGACGATATGAAAAGAAAAATGGAGAAACACAGGAAAAATAAGTTATGTTTGATTTTCAAAAGTATTAAAAAAGGAAAAATGCTAACTTTTTTAAATGTTAGTTTATCTTCTGAAAAATGTTAAAGAAAATCAAATGCAATAATCATTTAGATAAAAATATATATTTTTTGGAATTAGTTAATCTTAAAGTAGAAAAGTTAAGAACAGGAAAATAAGTTTGAAGTCACATGTTAAAATAATTTATTAACTTCAAATATATTTTTATTTTTCCACTTTTATTCCTCAAATTGGCAGAGAACCAAAACATAATTAGAAGAATAGGTTTAAGTTTAAGAATTCTCTATTAAATCAAATCAAGAAAGAATTAATCAACAAAATATATGGAAATATTGGGCTATGATGCAATAGAGTAGAAAAGCATAGATACCAAGGAGGAAGCATTCCAAAAGAGATTTGTACTCCTTACCTCTTACTTAAAAACTACCTCTTACTTAAAAACTACAACTAACAGACGTATGACTCAAGTGATAAAGGAGATCAAATGTATAGCAAGTTTCAGGTTTGAATCTTATAGAAACATAATACTATAACAATATAATGTTTGGGTTATGTTTGGTTCCTAAAAAGTACTAAAAAAATTAAAAAATAAAAATTGTTTTCACATGGATGACTAATAAAAAATGTCAAAGAAAGTAAAATAAAATATAAAATTTTAAATTATTCAATCTTTATATTGATGAGTTAAAATAAATAAAATGAATTTGGAGAATAAAATGAAAATATTATGTTGGATTTAACTTTATTTTTGTTTGTCTTCATTTTTTCTTTTCTTTTATTTTTTCTCTCTATTTTCGTTTCCCTCACATTTTGCCTCAAATTTTATGGGAACCTGACCTAACCTTTCATTTTGTAGCAACAAGAAGTAGCATAAAGTGTTGAAGTTAAAAGACATTTCCTTCAAAGATCTTATTCTACTTTTGACTCCTTATGCTCCTTCCCTAGAATCCCATCGGGAAAAGGCATAAAAACTAGATCTTTCTTCAAATCCTTCGTAGAAAAACAAGAAAGTAAATAAATGTAGATAAATATGTTGTAGAATTTCTTGAATTTAAGTTAATTATTAATTATTTATGTTCCTTTCACTTTATTTTTATGTTCTCATTTTTCTAGAAATTTGTTTAGTTGTAATAATGATACAAGGTCAGACCAACCCCACTCGCAACAAGATATTATCTTAGATCGTTATATGATCAAGTTCGAGAGGAAAAAACGAAGACACAACAATCAATTGATTGATTGATAAGTTGATGAGATGAAGAAATCACAATCAACTATGGATGAGTTGATTGATAAGTCGATGGGATGAAGACGCCATAATTAACTATGAAAAGAGTTTATTGATAAGTTAGGAATAGTAAAGGCGTATTATTGTAAATATTGATTGATAAGTTGATGGAGATAGAATCTTCTGATCATTTATGGAAAGATTGATTGATAAGTTGATGAAAGAAGATGTAATCGATATGGAAGGTTGATTTATAGGATTAATAGGATGAGCTGTGTGGAAAAATGCATTAAGTTGAGAAATTTCTTTTGGAGACGAAAGGGGAGAATACTCTCACAGTTTTTAATTCATATTCTTCTGTATAATTACATTATAAATATGTCTTTATATAAACTACAAACTAGAAATGAAATAAAAACAAAATATTTACTATAATATTTAACCTAAATCACACCTAAAATAAAAAAAAATAAATAAATCTAAATAAAAATAAAGTAAGAAAAATAAATAAAAAATAAGTAAACTAAAAAGAAAATAAACAACTTAGCATGTACGTCGATTTAGAAAATATCTCAAATACGTCTAGATTTTTTTAGAACTTGAATTAGCGTATTTAGTGTATCTTTGATTTTTTTTTAATTTACCTTCAAAACCTATCTTTTTGAAACTTTAATTATAATCTTAGAAGTCATGTCTTGATTTTACATCAAATAAGTCCTAAGAAATATGTTAGTCACTAAACACCGTTTACAATATTTTTTCAATCCTTCGATTGTTTTCACATATGTGAATTATTTCGAAAGGTAGTTTTAACCACAAACGAATGATTGAAAATGAAACATTATAAATAATTGTATACTAAAAGAATAACGTACCCAATGGGGATTATGCTATTAAATATTATTGATCATGATTAACTATAAAATAAGATAGAGATGATTTCGTCATGGCGACAATGGTAAAGATAACGATGATCATGGTCACTATCGCGCGTAGAATAATATCGGTACCACTCAAAATGGGACGGATAATTAAGTTTAAGTCAACAACTTAAAAAAAGGAAAAAACAAAGTGGGCTAATTATTAGGTTTGTTTACTGTTTTTGAAAACAGATTTTTATTCTTGAAAAACAAAAAGAACAAAAAAATAACGTGTTGATGATTTAAACGGTGAAACATATTGATTAGAAAAACAACGCATCACGTCGTAATGGTTAAAATTTCTTTATTGGAAATTTCGATCGTAGGTATTGTCGTTATAAAATTATCAAATATATAAACTTTGAATTGATTTATTATACTATTAAAATGGATGTTGTGTCGCCACAAGTTTTAATTTAATTGATATTTACACTTCAGATAATGTATTCTTTGGTAAACATTGATTCGAGTTTTGTTTAATGTCAAGAGCGTGTAAATACTAAATTTAAATAACAAAAATAGTTTTTAGATAACATCAAAAACATGTTAGATTCCTATTCTTAAAAATAGTTTTTAAAAATACAAAGAGTATCATTTTTATGTTATTTGAGAAAATTGTTATTGCTTTCTAAATTCAGTTCTTCTTGTGTTATTTGTGTTTAAAAAAGAAAAAAACTAGAAACCAAAACGTGTTGCTCGTATTTTTATTGTTAACCTTTATATTTAAGAATAGAAAACATTTTATTTTTTAATTTAAAAAAAAAACAAAAATAAATCAGACCCCAAAATTGTGTCAACTGTGTTTTCAAAAAACAGGAACCAAGAGGGGAAAATAGATTGAAAAGAATAGAAGAAAAATTGAAAAAGGTGTCTGAATTCCCTCGTGTTGGGGTAATGTTAGGTTGAAGGAAGACCTCATAATGTTGTTGACATGGGGAAGGGGAGGGCCTGCATGCAGAGAAATTAGGCGTTGTAGTACTATCAACTATGTCTCGCCGTGGCACTCAATAATAATAATATAAGCGGCAGTCCAACCACCCAGATAAGGTTCAACCTCATGCACTTAAATGTTAAAAGGCTGCTAAATACACTTGAAGGAAAAATGTACATACATAAAGCACAAATTGTATGTCCAAAGACGGAACACGGAACACGTGTACGGTATGGATAGTAAGTCTATTGTGAATACGATTGACGTTCCGAACCCCACTTGTATCTGTCATGTTTTTCTTTTTCTTCAAATTTTTTTGGAACGTAAATATTATATTGCAGTGGATCCATTTAGTTTATTCGTTTATTAAGTGAAAATCAGGAGGGTATTTATTGTATTTTACTCCCCTCTTAGTACTCCTTTATAACGTAGAGATATGCAGCAACGCTGTATACTGCATCATCAAGGCTTTGCAGTTCAGCACTTTTCTCTTCTCTGCTTCTCTTCTTCTTCTTCTTCTTCTTCTTCCTTCTTCTTCTTCTGTTCTATTTGCTTCTTTGCTGAGGTATATTAAAAAGTGCAGTTTTGTGCAGGGATATATGCATATAATTAATTATCCATTGTTTATCTGTTTGATAATAGAGGGCACTGTTTTTTTTTTTTGGCAATAATGTAGATGGAGAGACAGAATTCCTCGTCAGGAATAATGAGGACTAAGTCGGACCAACTGGCGGAGACGACAGCGGCGATGAGGTCGCCGACGCCAAGCGAGGCTACGACGGGAGGGGGGGACAGCGGCGGGACGATCTCGAGGAAGTCGAGCCGGCGGAACATGCTGGCTGCGTCGCCGGGACGAGGGGGTGGCAACAGCAAAAACACTCACATTAGGAAGTCGAGGAGCGCCCAGATGAAGCTGGAGTTGGATGAAGTGAGCAGCGGCGCGGCGCTCAGCCGAGCCTCGAGCGCCAGCTTGGGCCTCTCCTTCTCCTTCACTGGTTTCACCGTCCCTCCCGACGAAATCGCCGATTTTAAGCCGTTCAGTGATGATGATACTCGTGAGTACTTTCTTTTTTATGCTTTTCTTTTCGTACAGTTAAAACTTTTACGTCGTCCTCTTACTCTACTGACTCCTGATTTTATGCCACGTGGCTAATTTGAATGCACTACTAGAACCACATACCATCATCTCATACTCGATCGATCTCATCGTCATGGATCTCTCCTTTGATTTTCTTTATTTATTTTTACCTACAAAACTTTATTAATTAAGAAAGAATTGGCTATGATTAGATGGGAACACTTAATTTATTTTCTTCTGATTAACCAAATTAACGGTGAGAAAGAGTGATTTGGCAATTTTTAATGAGGACAAGTAGATAAGAAGAAGAATAAATGATGGGTCCAAATCAGAAAAAGAAGGGAGAAAAGGGAAGTGTTAAGGTTAACGAAAAAAACACTCACAATCACAATCAAAGATGGAGCCACGCAACAGCTTTAAACAAAGTGGTCAACACTGACTGCAACTACCATTTGAAACCATTAAAAAAACAGAAAAAAAAAAACGAAGAAGAAAGTTGTATGTTATGTACATGCAGTACGCACTTTTTCGAACAAAAATTTCTCGATCTAAATAAGCTTGACTTTCCCATTTTTTTTTCTTATAAATATTCATTTTACATTACATCTATAAACTGCTCTATTCATATATAGCAGTAATACGAACATAATACCTACTATACATCCATTGCTTTATTCACATAGTACCTACTATATAAACATCCATCGCCACACTTTACCAACTGAGTGAAGCGTAAAGACCCATTCCACCCCCCACTTAAAAAATAAAAAAAGATGGTCATACACCAAAAGACTAATCATTGACTTAGGCAGTGTGTTAAACCTTGACTTGGGTAGTGTAGTGTATATATACATATAGTGATTAATAGTGTTAAATATTAATTAATTTATTTTTAATATTTTATTTGTATTAAGTATTAAAATAAATAAATATTTTGATTTTTTTATTTACTAAAAAAACTTAAGAGTTAAGTAATAAGTTAACCAAAATTAATTGAAACAAATTATTTTTTAGCAAAAGGTTGAAGAAACAAACAACGTGCCACTCCCTTTTAAGGTACAAATTTTTCTATAATAAAAAATCCATGCCGAAAATAAGATACCGAATACACTTGTTCACCTACCATTATGATAGGATCATTAATAAAAGCATTTTTTTTTTATTATTTATGGGTAGTTCCATAAAAGGTTTATTTCCTTTGATATCATGAAGCAATTGTGAGTGGTGTGCTTCACTCAACACATTTTGCATTCAAATTTTGGATTTCTTCATCTTTGTTATTAAAGGTTTAAGAAGCATGATACTCATGTTAAATCAAAATCTTATAAGCTTTAAGTTTTTTATTTTTTGAAAAATTGATTGTTTAACATGTTATCAGAGATTGGTTTAACGAAAGGTTATGGATTCGAGCCACCTCTTTGTAATTTGAATATTTGTTTCCCATTTACATATTGATACATTGATTGGTTTGGTTTGTCTCCCTATGAAGTAAAATTTCCACTCTGTTTTTTCCCTATTGCAGCTGATGATCTTGAAGCTGGAATGCGGAAGCAGAAGATTCAAGCAGAGCCGACATTGCCAATTTACCTCAAGGTACGAGAAGTTGCCTTCCATTGGGCAAAACATAAAATCTCTCTCTCTCTCTCTCTCTCTCCCTTTTCTCATTCTTAGAAAATCCAAATGCATCATCCTAAGGATGTTCAAACCTCTGTTTCACTAAATGCAAATGCACAGGGGATTGATTCAATACTATATCTATTTGGACAGGCGAAATATGAGATCCAAGGAGGAGATTTTTCTAGAGGTCAACACTATCCATAGAACATGGCTATCATGGTCAGGTTCAGTTTGTTGTGTACAGAAGAGTCTCATTTTTTTATATGACATTGTTGTACAAGACTCTTCTCATCCACCCCCACCAAAAAAAGAAAAAAAAAAAAGAAAAATAATATATATCCTGTGCCCCCATTTATATATTATATAGATATCATATAATTTGCGTTTGGGGTTTAGGAATCAAAGAAAAAACTACTGGAGAAACCTGCACCACGACACAAAAACATGTCATCTTCACTAGTTACTAGGACTAGACCCAGTAATAGTTGGGGAAGATTAACTAATTGATAAGTTTTAGGAATTTGTTTATAGTATTTCCGGGTATTCTGATGAATTTTGCTACTAATATACTGAATGAAGAAGAATCATAATCATAATCAGAATCATAATCTCTCTTCAAAATGCAGTTCACGGATGTTACCTACAAGTTGATTCTGAAAGGCTTGAGGAGTAATGTGGAGAAGGAGATCTTGAGTGGGATCACTGGTTCAGTTAATCCAGGAGAAGTTTTGGCGCTGATGGGTCCTTCAGGAAGTGGAAAGACAACTCTGCTGAATTTGCTTGGTGGCAGGCTGAGTCAGCCCGCTGCTGGCGGATCGGTTACTTACAATGACCAGCCATACAGCAAGTCCCTCAAGAGCAAGTAAGAAAGAATTAATCTAAGCAGGCCGTACTATCGATCAATCAACAAATGAATTACTAGCTTTAATTTCGATAACATGAAAAGAAGGAAAAGGATCAAGTTCAACATCTAAATGGAAAGCTAATAGAGAGTATTTAGCAGCCATTCTAAACGGTTTACTTAATAAAAGGTAGAAACCTTTCTGCATATTAAAAGAATAACCAAAAAAACAAAAAACTTCGGTCTCTATGACCTATCTACCGTTGAATGAAGTATGAACTGCATCAACAAATAAGGTAGTTTCCATGCTGGCCAACTAATCTCAGCCAAGTTTCATGGCAGGCCCCTAAAGGAATTTGGCACCAATTTATAGAGAGTTGGCATTAAGGCTGAAGGTAATTCTTCATACTAATGGCAGCACATAAAACAGTGACATCAACAAGTAACTGGGATAGTATATTATGAGAATGGATTTGGTATTTTTCTGCTATTATTAACATGGCTTATTTATTTATTTTGGTCAAAGAAGATAATTGAGCTGGTTTTGTAATGTCATTCATCCATATACTTGCAAAGTAGAAGTAGGATGCTATATAATATGCAAATTATAGTAGATATACTTCCATTGTACATTAATGTGAATTGGAATTTTATGCTGTAATAACATGGAACTATATGGCAGGATAGGGTTCGTGACTCAAGATGATGTCTTATTTCCTCACCTTACTGTGAGAGAAACATTAGCATACGCAGCTCAGCTACGGCTGCCAAAAACATTGACCAAACAGCAAAAGGAAAAACGAGCCATGGACGTCATCTATGAGCTAGGCTTGGAGAGGTAGTAGTTTCTTCCTCACTGCAATTCAGGTCCAACCACAGCTAGAATAAACTCCTCATCCAATAAAGATAGAAATATAAATGATAGATATGGATTAAAGGACCAAATAAGATGAATTTTAGCTGTTTGCAGATGCTAATCAACAAGGGAAATATCAAAATGCAGGTGCCAAGATACTATGATTGGTGGTTCGTTTGTTCGGGGAGTTTCTGGGGGAGAAAGAAAGAGAGTCTGTATCGGCAATGAGATTATAATAAATCCTTCACTTCTGTTTCTTGATGAACCAACATCTGGCTTGGATTCCACAACTGCTTTGAAGATTGTCCAGATGTTGCATGATATAGCTGAGGTATGTTAACTTTTGAATCCTGAGTCTTTTAGGGTCTTAATCAGTGTTTTAAAAGGCGTGAATGAATGAACCGCGGCCAAAAAGGTCGTCTCCCAAAAGATGTAGGGCATGAAAGGCGGACGCCTTCTTACCTGGGTTTGTGGGAGTTGCCGTACCTGGGACATGAAGAAGAAGAAGAAGAAGAAGAAGAGAGAACAGGGAAGAAAGGAGAGAAAGGGGTAGTAGAGGGGGGAAGAGCACATTTTTTTAATTCTTTAATATTTATTTACTTTTTTATTACTTTTTTTTTACATTATTTTCTTACTAGTAATACATTATATTACAATAAATATGTACTTATTATTTGTAAATTATGAGTAAATTTAATTTTATTTGTTATTAGGTACTAACACTTTTTTTTTATGAGCAGTAATATTACATTATTTATTGATAATTAAATAATAATAATAATAAATCAAAAAATACTATAGATCCAAAATACCTATAAAATAAGAAAAATAGAAAATATCTATAAAATAAAATAGGAAAACTTATAAAAAAGAAAATAAAAAATATTTATAGGAAAAAGGAAAACTTTTAAAAAAAAATAGAAAAAGAAAAACTTGTAAAAAGATGAAAATGAAAAGTGACCGATAATATCGGCAATTATCCGATAATATCGATAAATTTCAATAAAATCACCAATAAATCGTCGAAACTAACAACATATTCTCAAAATATTGATTGACCGATTATCGGTTAGTGATATCATGCCGACCACGACCAATAATCAATATATCGGCGAAGTATCCTGATTTTTTAATCCATGGTTATAAGAATGAATAGATTATGTAACATGAGGTATGCATAAACTAAAAATAATATAAATTAAAAATGTGAAGTAATGAAAGTAGTTTTATGCTATTTTATTTTATTTTTAATATATTATAAATATTTATTAAATCATATATATGATCACAAAAAGCTTACATCTTAACGCTTCGAGGTGTACGCCTCCTTGTCTCATAAACATGTGAAACGTCTCGCATTACGCTTTCGTCTTTAAAAACATTGGACTTAATTTCCTTGTGATTTTGATTGGATGTCATTCTAAACATTTATGTTCCAAGAAATATTAAGATCCAGTGAATGATTTCAAGAATACTAAAACATTTGGGGTATATCCATCAATGGGTTCCTCCTTGTAGTCTATGTCCAAGTCCTTGTATCCAGGTATACTTCTTGTTCCAGTGAGACCTTAAACTAGAACCAAGGCATTTTCTCCATCCATCGATGACAAAGATCATCGACAGCCTACTTGTCATCTTACAATTTTTTCCTTTAGTTTGGCAGGCGAATATCCATATGTTCATTCCTCATTTTTCCTTCAATTTGGCTCTCCCCCCCCCCCTCTCTCTCCTCATTTTCCCTTCAATTTGGCAGATATCTATTTGACCATCTCTCTCTCTCTCTCTCTCTCTCTCTAGCCTTCACTACTTAAACTACACTGTCCTCAAATAACCCAGTATTTCATAGATAGTCTAGGGGAATAGCTTCACTGAGCTATATCCCTTGTAGTTGTACCTTACTAAGCCTTTTGTATTATTTATTTATTTGGCTCTAGAGTTCCAAAACTCAGCACCCATGTTCCTTTTTGTTACATGCAGTTTTTCTCTACTTATGTGGCAATTTTTAGTTTCACATTCTTGTCCAATAATTTAGACAATAAGAGCATACAAGGCATAGAATAAAGTGTTCCCATTTTAGAGGGTCTTTTTTTTTTTTTCTAAGGTTCCAGTAGTTTGATGTTTTTATATACCTATAATTTCTCAGAATACAGAGAATAATTTAGACATGAATAATTGTTTCTACATAATAAATCACCATAACTAATGCTGCAACATGATAAGAAAAAAGATTCAAGATGGCGCATTACCATTTTCTTTCATCATTTGGCAGGCTGGTAAAACAGTGATAACAACAATCCATCAACCATCTAGCAGGCTCTTCCACAAATTTGACAAATTGATTCTTCTTGGAAAAGGAAACTTGCTCTACTTTGGGAAGGCATCAGAAGCACTGGTGTATTTCTCATCCATAGGCTGCTCTCCTCTCATTGCAATGAACCCAGCAGAGTTCCTGCTAGATCTTGCAAATGGAAACATAAATGATGTTTCTATACCATCAGAATTAGAAGACAGAGTGCAAATGGAGAATCCCGAAACTGAAACAAGGAATGGAAAGCCATCACCCGCAGCTGTGCATGAGGTAAATGTTCCTTCATTTGAAAAATACCCAACTTTTCTTTCCTCAAAATATTAACAGAAGTATGTGTTCAGTTAATTATCATACCATGCAACCACATTAGAAAGGTGATTCCAAAACTTACATTGGTGAAACTAGATCTAGCTACAAAGTCAAACATGAACTGGTAACAGTGTCCCACCACCCCCATGTACATCCTGGTCAGATTACTATGATCTTTATATACCCACATATAATACCTCAGTAAGCTGACATAGAGAAAACTCCTATTTGGAATCCAATGAAATGGTGATTGTTGGATGCTGCTCCTATGTTGAAAGTCCTGTCCCATCAGTTCCGATGATTCCTCAGAGATGATGAACCCATGAATATGCCTAGTCAACAAAATCAGTTACAGTTAGAGCACAGACACTGCAACTTTACTATTCCACACAATGAAATAAAATTTCCATGACACTCATGTTTTGGTTCCAGTACCTTGTGGAGGCCTATGAGACACGGGTTGCAGACCAGGAGAAGAAGAAACTGATGGTTCCAATACCCATTGATGAGGAACTCAAGTTAAAAGTCTGTAACCCAAAGCGAGAATGGGGAGCAAGCTGGTGGGAACAATATTCTATATTATTCCGAAGAGGCCTGAAAGAACGGCGGCATGACTATTTTAGCTGGTTAAGGGTCACCCAAGTCACAGCAACTGCAACTATCTTGGGATTGCTCTGGTGGCAGTCAGAAAGTACCAACCCCAGAGGCCGGCAAGATCAGGTATGAAACCATGGCCTTTTCCAATGTAGGGAAGTTAAATTCACAATCATAAAGAAAAATTCATAAAATTCCGTCTCCTATCAAAGAACTGACTCATCAGTATCTGGAAAGTCACACACTCTAAAGGACTGATATCTTAACTCTATAAATCATCAAACATATTGGGTTCTTTCCACTAATTCCATTCTGCTGTTCCATCTGACCAGGACGTAGCTTTTATATAGCATGTGTCAACAAGCATTTTCTCACCAGACTGGCTTTTTCAGTCCTCAATAGCTGTTTGACAGCCTTCAATCTGTGTTAGAGATTTTGCTCTAATACCACCACGGATTATTGTTTCTCAAATTAAAATTTTAAATTCACCTATCAGTTTGCTACAATTTATATGCTTGTCTTTTATAGACATGAAAGCAATAAAGTCCTAGGATGAGAACCATAGAAGTCAACTTCATAGAGGTTGAAAAAGCAAGAAAACATAGGAACCTGAAGTAAAGAAGGAAATGCAAGAAAGATTACCTCGTTACTTCAAATTAAATAAACTCATGTAAGCACAGCACAACTCAGATCCATCCACAATGCATAAAACCAACTCAAGTTCCAATGTTAAAAGATTAAGCTGATTATGAAGCAACATATAAGGTAGGTTATTCATGTAACCTTCTAAAGTGAAATATTCATAGGTAGGTTATTCATGTAATAATATTAACTTGACAATTGTTTCTTGCACATGGAACACACAGCCATCTCCTAACCTTGAACTTAAAATCTACTCACACTGCAGGCAGGGCTGCTTTTCTTTATTGCTGTGTTCTGGGGCTTCTTTCCTGTCTTCACAGCAATTTTCACATTTCCCCAAGAAAGGGCAATGCTGAGCAAGGAACGAGCAGCTGACATGTATAGATTAAGTGCATATTTCGTGGCTAGGACTACCAGTGACCTTCCACTTGACCTCATATTACCAGTACTTTTCATTATCATTGTATACTTCATGGCAGGCCTTAGAATGGATGCTGGTTCCTTTTTCCTAACCATGCTCACAGTTTTCCTTTGCATTGTAGCAGCTCAGGTATTCTTCTTCTTTGATATTAGCTGGTTAAAAAGGATACCATAGCAACATGTAATAAAATTAATTATCTGAGCCTGATGACAGGGACTTGGGCTAGCTATTGGAGCCACACTAATGGACTTAAAGAGGGCAACAACTTTGGCTTCAGTAACTGTTATGACCTTCATGTTGGCTGGTGGATATTTTGTGAAGGTAAGCACAAAAATTTGCTCAAAATCTACATTTTTCTTGATAAACTTCAAAATCAAATAAATTAGACTGCAAAATTTGTTTGTAAGATAGATCTTCCTATGGGTAGAGTTAACATGTGGTTTCTAACTTTTTCAGAAAGTCCCAATATTCATATCATGGATCCGCTATATCTCTTTCAACTACCACACCTACAAGCTTCTTCTCAAGGTGCAGTATGAACACATTACACCTAATATAAATGGCATGAAAATTGACAGCGGTTTGGAGGAAGTGAGTGCACTAGTAGCCATGGTTTTTGGATACCGACTCTTGGCATACATCTCTTTGCGGAGGATGAAGCTCCAAGCTGGAGCATAGATAAGCAATAAAGGCCAAAGGAACACAAAGCTCGGCAGATAAGTTTCCACTTTTTGCTGCTCCAAGAGATATATTAGGAGAGTGAGTTACAGAGTGAAAAAAGAAAACTAGCAAAATCACAGAACTAGACCTGATTTTCTGCCTCTTAAGAAATTTGTAAGTTCATATCTTGCAACATAAATAGCACGAAAGAGGGTCTTAAACTTTATTCTAAGCATGTCAAAAGTTTTTACTGCCTGTAGAATCCTTTGAGATGTTTTTTGGATAATCGCATACTCATGCTTACAGGGTGGTCCATTATGATCTGCTGCTAGTTCTATGTCAATTACCTTCTGCTTATTCTGTATTAGTTACGGCATGCATTCCTGCTTAATTTGAAGTAGGATAGCAGTGAAGAACAGGGTAAGAAATTAATTTAACTGAATTTGGCTATTGATGGATATATATATATATATATATATATATATATATATATATATATATATATATTACTACAGTAATCAGAATCTATACAGCTAACACTGGGACCAGCAACTAATTAAACAAGTGTTCTCAATCAAATATAACAAAACCACTTTACAAAGGACCTCTTTAGTTCACACGGTCATATCGAAAGAGTCCAGACAAGAATCGTGAAAGATGGTTTTTCAGTGATATGGAATTGATCAGATTCCAGTGTTATAAAATACCTCCTTCATATCAGAAAAGCAAGCCAATCCACCAAAGATAAAGTTGAGAGGATATTTTCATTTTTAGACTTGCTGTAGATTATTGCTCTTCATCAGCAAGCAATTCTTTGCTGCCAACTGGTCATGCTATCTATATATATATATATATATATAAGACAAAATGTCTTAAGCCAATGTCCTTAACCAACCAAGTAGTCGAAGAAGAGCCGCATCCAGCACAGGGGACTTCTTCTCAAGCCCTTTGAAGTAAAATGATGGAAGAAAGTAAGTATAGTCAAATGGAAGCAACCTATTTGATTCTGATATTAGAAACTATCAAAGTGAAAAATATATCTTAGGAATGTGAAAAAGTTTTATGCAGTCAATTTGGACGAAAAATTAGCTGAACCAATATGGTAGGTTTGTGCTTGACTGAGTTTCTAAAGATGGAAAAACTGAACCAAACCTAACTTGTTTAAGCCAGTTCAGGCCTTATGTACAGTTGATTTTTAAAATTCATTGGTCTAAAATAAAAAATATCTATAAGACATTTTTAATCTGAAATATAATAAAAGCATTTAAAAATTAATTTAACCATAACCCAACAGAATATATAATAGTCAATATAAATAAACTCATCCAACATGAAGCAATTACAAATCTCAAGAAATATGTCCCAGAATATTGGTTTTATCTGATTTTTATTAGTTAGAAGAAACTAAATACCAAACTGAGCTTCATGGTTTTTGAAAACTGAATTCTATGTGTTTTCACTTACACCTGTAATTTATTTTGCATCTTAAGATATGAGTCACATACTGTTGTAGATCAGTAAACAATTCAAGGATATTGACAAGGTTTGATTACTCCTTAGAAGAAACTAGAATTTAAACTTCTCAAACAAGATAGCTAAACCGATAGCAAGGACTCGCATCTAAATTCAAATTTCTAGTACTAAAATAATTCAGCCAAGTTTCACAAGAAATCAATGGATGTATATCAAATCAATGGCCAAGCAATTTTTACAATAAACCAGTCTCTAAAACCCAGCTTACCAATATCAGCAGCCACTCGATGTGCACACATTACACCTGAAAAGGCTACAGCTATGACACCTTGTCCTGGAAAGCAGCTATCCCCAACACAGTAGAGACCATGTATGGCCTGCAAGTTCCATCATTACATGATCCAGTTCATTCACCAAGCTAAAAGAATAAATAAAAAATTGCTAACTACTCAATTACTGATTATGATAAAACTTACAGTTGTATTAAATGGCATTCCCAATAATCCCTTGGGTGTTTTGCGAGGCATTGGTCCATACGTGCCATTATCTCGAGCAAGATAACGTCTGTGTGTTTTTGGTGTCCCTACCTGCCATTGCGACAGAGACTTTGAAATGCAGGAACCAATTCTTTGATATAGGTTTTAAGTACAAATTAAGGATGAGAAATCTTTGATACAGGAATCAATTCTTTGGTGTCCCTCTTTTCTTAATACCAAACAAGCCAATTCTTTGAATAGGTTTTTAGGTACAAATTAAAGGTGAGAATCTTTCCATAAAAATCCAAAAGCTAGTCAAAAAGAAAGAAAGAAAGAACCTTTTTTTTTTTTGATGGGCAAAGAAAGAAATAACTTCTTGAGAACAAAACAGCTATATATCTAAAAAATATCTACACCCTTCAAGGGTGCAAAAATCCCCAAATTTCCTACAAATGAACCCTGTGGTTGGCTCCTTATTTGACCATCTGATGATCAGTAGCATAATCGGTTGAGCAAGACGAGAGACAGAAAACCCTACTTGCAAGCAACATCTAATTTATACCCCTTCTACCCAGAACCCCTTTCCACCAAATCTGGAAAGGCCACCATGGTCTGAGATGATACCTCTAATTCCTAGAAAACCTGGATTTCCCAAAGCACATTTATTGAAGTTCAACTTAAAGGAACCTACAACGTAGAAGCAACTCTATAACAAACCGCTTTTGACTTGTATTCTGAGTTGCTATCACAATGTAAAATACTGAGAAAAATACCCCTAGAAAATTGTGTAGGGCCTAAAACGAGGATTAAAAATAGATCATCTCTCCGATGTTCTATAAAGTCCTTCCTTTAACCTAAAAAATCCTTAAGGCCCTGTTTGAAAAACGTTTTCTAAAATAGTTTTCTATTATTTAATGTGAAAGGATAGAAGAAAATAATACTTTTCTTATTAAATGGATGTATAAAATACAATATAAGTCCTACCTATTTTTATACACTAGGAAGACACAAAAAGGAAACAAATGAAGCACGGAAGGAGATAAACTAGAGAATATCCTAAGAATATCCTAAGATTCTCAACATTTGGAACAAAGAAACAGGAAAACAAATTTTATAACTAAAAAACAAAATATAATTTTCTGTCTTAAGAATAGAAAACTAGGCCTTTTTAGAAAACATATTTTATTTGTTATCCATTGTTTTTGAGAGCTTTTAAAAAAAAGTTGTATAATATAAAGAATGATTAAAAATTAAGCACTACTAATGGAAGTGATTTAGAAAACAATTTAAGAATATTTCTGATTCCCAAATAGCCTTTTGTTTTACAAATAAACGAAAACTATTTTTCAGAACGATTCCGAAAACAGTTCCAAAACTAGGGTTAAATTTCTCCCTTGTGAAAGCACCTTACTTATAAGAGTACTCCTAAACCCAACCAAAAAAAAATCAACACCATCATGGTCACACTATTAAGGAATCCAATCTATCTTGGGCTACCGATTGGTCTGAATAACCAATGCGAACTTGTCTATCCTATCTAAGAAATTTGCTATTTTTTTAATTCAAACAAGTCATTATCAAAGCATTAAAGTCATCTTCTTGCTTTTACAAGAACTGTTTTGTTCCAAAAAATGTTCCTAAATCATATTTGGGGAAGCAACACTTGCTGCTACTCATCATATAAGTTGGTTTCTGTCTAGAGTTTTGGGATTCAAAAGTCCAATGGAAATTTTCTTAAAGTACTTCCCAAACTTTACAGTGTCTATCGGTCTTATTCCAAAGGTTTTTGGTTTCTTTTTTTGTTTGGTCCATGTCCACACTTGTAACAGAGGGAAACTAGATCCAAGAGCAATTAAGTGCATTTTGTGGGTGTTCATGCACAACCCAAAAGAAATGCATCTTTGAACAACATATCAAATTTTACAACACTTAAGATGCACTCTAAGAAAAGAGATATAGTTTAAAAGAGGCAATGAATTGACACTGAAAGCATACGCAGATGCAGATTATGCTGGATTAGTTGATGGCCAAAGAGTTAAGCTATTCCACATTCCTCAGAGGTAACCTTGTAACATGGAGAAGTGAGAAAGAAAATGTTGGTGCAAGGTCAAGTGCAGAAGGAGAGTTTACAACTCATTAAGAGTTTGTGAGCTTCTATGGTTGAAAACCTTTTTGGAAGATTGAAGACTGCATGGAGAAGACCTATGAAGCTATACCGTGATAACAAGTCAACAATTGATAATGCACATAACCTTATGCGAGATGACCACACCAAGCACGTGGAAGTTGACAGGCAGACATTTTATAAAAGAGAAGTTAGACAATGAACTAATTTGTACTTTATTTGTGTCAAGAGAGGATCAACATGAAAATGTGCTAACTTAAAAGATTGAGTAGTACTGCATTTCAGTCTATTACTAGCAAGTTGGAAATAGATAATATCTATTCACGAACTTGAGGGGCAGCTTTGAAAATTATCCTAGTTTTCAAATATTACTACAGTTGTTGCATATTCATAGCTCTAAGATGCAGTTGCAGCACATTCATAGTCATAGATGGTACAGTACAACTGTACATACAATTTTGTACATATTGTTAACTGTATTTTTATGTATACAATCCCTAATTTTTAGAGATTCTTCTTTATTCTTTCTTTTCTTCTTCCTTATTCTTTTTTCCCTTGTTCTTTCTTTCCCATTGTTGTATAGATATTTCATTGGATGTAAGCTACTATAATATAAAAGAAAACAATTTTCCCAAAATATTAATAGTCCTAATTACTTTTTTTTTTTTTCGATGGGTAAAAAGCAGGATATATTGAAACAAAAGCAAAAGAGTCCATTGATTGCCAAAAGGTATTCAGGGGGTATACAAACAGCAGCCAAAGGGAAATACAAATAGAAAGAAAGAAAAGGAAAAAAGAACCACCCACCAACCCTCAACTATACCCATCAACCCTCATTTACAACCCATCCAAAACAAAAAATCCAGCAATGAATCAGATTTTTCTGTAATATGCACATTGGACCAAGACCACAAATTAAAAACAAAAAAGGTCTTCAATCTATTGAATGGAGCAACGCTCATCATCAAAAGCAATCCCATTTCCCTCATGCCAAATGGACCAAAACAAGCAAAGAGGGACTGCCATCCAAAGCGAGAGAAATTGGTGTTACCACTTCCGCGTAGGACCGATTTTCCTTTCTCCAAAGCGTTGTACCTCCAATCCTAACCTAAAGGGAACCTGACGAAGCCTCCCCTTCATATCCCCTAGCCTAGAACCTTCTCTGGCAACCACACCCAGATGGCACAGCTTCTCCGCAAGTAGTCGCCACCCACTTGTCAAACCCCATCCCTCTGGCACTACTAAATTGAATCTCTTCCCACCGGCATCTCTCACCGAGCATAGAAGGAAGGTTTTTGCCTTGTTTGAACTTCGAGATAGGCTGAACCGTTTGCCCTCTTCCTCACACCCAGAAGCCTAGTCTTCTCTCCTGGAGACTCTGTCGCAGTCCTCCACCCTTAAAAAAAGTTTTTTGAGACTGATATCCCAGAATCTAACCCAAGACATCCTTCCTTTGCATCTTTCCCATATACAACTTTTCAATTTCTTCCCAGAATCTCCCATGACAATATCTATTGACTTAGCTTCGATCGTGAACCATGCCTTGCCCCCTCTCTCGGTGCGCATCCCGAGATAGAGAAATATCTCTCAATTCAGCTATTAGTGCAATCAAAGGTTCAAAGCAAGAAAATCCTCTTTCTAGTCCTAATTACTTCTATGAAATATTAGATTCAATAAGGAATCTAAACATATAAGTCCCATCTAATTTGGACCATGATAGCCTAGCATGAAAATTCAAGATATATCTTGTTATCATATGTAATATACACTTGACTTGTAAGATTTTAATTGATTAGGAATATTAGGTCGACTTTCCTATTGTATAGACTCATGCTCCTGTATATATACATATGATGAATCAATAAAAAACAAAAGGAATTCATTCCACAAATCTCCCTATCTTGTTTTCTACATGGTATTAGAGCCTAGGGTCAAATTTGAGCCAAAAATAAGGAGATTCTTCAAGCCTAGTTCGGAATTCCTAGAAGAGTTGTGGGGGTGTCTTTTGAATCACCAACTTCGAGGGAGTGTGTGGTGACATTGCCCTCGTAGGAAGAAGCGTCGGACCCTGATCAACACCTCCACCAAGTCTGATGGCCAGAGGAAATGCACGTGAGCCGCATGTGTCACCACAGCCTCCCAGCCTGTTTCTTCATGTGTCATGCGTGAGGGCGGGTGACGCCTCCAATCACTTTCCAACAACCATTGAGGGGTGTGTCTCCCTCCCAGGAATCCATTGATGTGGTTTGTGATGCCATACTCCAACTATTTTGAGGGTTTTTGAGGATTTTTGTTGCGGATCTAGGGTTTTTTAGGAGTTTTTTGTGCTCTTGATTTATGGAGGTGTTCTTTGGCCGTGATCTCCTTTCTTTGGCTTCCCAATGAGTAGTACAACCAATAAAAAGCCTGATGTGATGTCTAAAGTGGTCCCAATGATGTACAAAATCACGAACCACAAACTTAATGGTCTAAATTATTTGGATTGGAGTAAAATGATTCGGATCTTCTTAAGGAGCATACGTATGGCGGGTCATCTCATTAAGGACCCTCCAACTGATGATTTGAGGTAGCAGTGGATGGAGGAGGGTACTCGCCTTTTTCTATAGATTCATAATTCCATTGATAGTGAGGTACTTAGTCTAATTAATCACTATGAGTTTGTTAAAGAACTAATGGATTATTTGGATTTTGTGTTTTTTGGGAAGGGGAATATTTCTCGTATATTCAATGTGTGTAAAGCCTTTTATCGATCAAAGAAGCAAGATCAGTCTCATGGCATATTTTATGGACTATAAAAAGACATATGAAAAGCTTAATATATTGTTACCCTTTAGTCCAGATGTCAAAGTTTAGCAAGCTCAACGGGGAACAGATGGCAGTTATGGGATTCCTAGTCTGCCTTCCTACCGATTATGAGTAAGCTAAGTCTCATATTCTGTCAAGCCTTGAGATATCATCCTCGCAAGGTACCCTTTAGCAGGATACTCCACACAGAAAATTCCTTACCTGTGCAGCCACCAGCCCAATTAAGCAATGCCCTTATTGGTTGGAATATGGGTGAGTCAAGGAAGCAACAATACAGAAATAGTGGTCCAGGAAGTGACACTAGAGGACCAAGCTCTAGAGGAGTTGTTTGCTATTACAACTGCAAGCTTGGACATGTGATATGAGATTGTAAGAAGTTGCAAAGCCGAAATCAGAGATTTAAATATGCTCATATGACCTCCACTAATGAGGCATCAAATCAATTAGTTCAATTCTCAACAGAGGAAGGTTCGAACTTTATCAGCAATCATTGAAGTCTCCATCTACTCTGATTACTGCAATTGCTAAGTCAGGTAACCTGAATGCATGCCTTGTCTCTTCGTCCTCCAAATGGGTCATTGATTCTGGAGCCACATATCACATAACAAGTAATTCTAGCCAATTTTCTACCTTTCAGTCCTGCCATCCTTCCCACTTTGTCACTTTGAGTAGATGGATCCACAGTGCTGTGTTCTTGGATCGAGGCCGCAAATAACTTTCCCTCCTATTCCTCTATCCTTCATGTAGGTTGCGAATTTCTCTTTTAATTTGATTTCTGTGAGCAAACTGACACGAGCACTTAATTGTTGTGTCTCATTCTTTCCTGATATTTGTCTCTTTTAGGATCTTATGATGGAGCGGATTATTGGTAGAGGACGTGAATCTGAGGGTCTCTACATTCTTGATCATGTGCTATCGAGACTTATCACTTATTCTAGAGTAACTACACCATTTGAGACTCATTGTCGATGGGCCATCCCTCTCTTCCCTTGTTGAAGAAATTGTGTCCCCTGATTTTGAGATTCTCATTGTTGGATTGTGAGTCTAGTCAATTTGCAAAGCATCATCATCGTAGCTCTATTCCTAGAGTCAATAAACAAGCTAGTGCTCCGTTTGAGTTAGTTCATTTAGATGTGTGGAGTCCATGCCTTATTGTGTCCCCAACTGGATTTCGTTACTATATTACTTTTGTCAATGATCATTCACGAATAACATGGTTATAGTGAAAAACTGTTCTGAGTTATTTTCTTATTTTTGTGCCTTTTGTGCTGAGATTCACACCCAATTTCATGTTTATGTTCAAAGTTTGAGAAGTGATAATGCTAAAAAAATATCTTTTAGAACATAGCTTCAATCATTCAAACTTCAAAATGGAATCCTTCATCAGACACCTTGTGTTGTTGATACACCTTCTTAGAATAGGGTTGTTGAGACAAAAAATAGACACCTCTTTGAAACTGCTAAAGCTCTATTGTTTCAAATGCACGTGCCCAAACGTTTCTGGGTCAATGTTGTTTCCACAGCTGGCTTCTTGATTGACAAGATGCCTTCTTCAGTCTTGAATTAAGACACTCTAACTCTTTTCCCAAATAAATTTGTTTCCCATTAAGCCTAGGATATTTAGGTGTACTTGTTTTATTCAAGATGCTTGTCCATAGGTGTCTAAACTCGATCTCAAGTCATTGAAATGTATCTTTCTTGGTTACTCTCGAGTTCAAAAGGGGGTACCGATGTTATTGTCCTAGTCTTCACAGGTACTTGGTTTTTGTTGATGTCACATTTCTTGATAATGCACCTTTCTCTCAATCTCCAATCCACACTAGTTGGGGGGAGGATGGCAACCTACTCATTTATACTATTGCCTCAATAGATCCTGCTTATGTTCCCGCTCCAATAAAGCCTCCTATCACTCAAGTCTACTCTTGGCACCAAAACCCTCCAATCTCGAGTCCAACAACAGCTGCTTCATCATCAGATCCAGTCCATAGTGATGACCTTATTGCTCTTTGTAAAGGTAAAAGTTAGTGTGTTTATCCAATTTCCTCCTTTTCCTCCTATAACCATTGGTCTTCTCATTCCTGTTCTTTTATTGCATCCTTTGGCTCTATCTTGTTGCCTAAAATGTGTTCATGAAGCTTTATCTCACCCTAGTTGGAGTAGTGCTATGCTAGAGGAGATGAATGCTTTGGATGACAATGGTACTTGGGACTTAGTATAGTTACTTGCTGTGAAGAAAGTCATTGGATGCCACTAGGTTTTTACAAGGAAGATTAATCTCAATGACTTAGTTGCTAGGTTGAAAGCATACCTTGTTGCTAAGGAGTATGACCAAACCTATCAGGTGGACTATTCTGATACTTTCTCCCCGATTTCCAAGATGACTTATATTTGGCTATTTATTTCCCTAGTTGTCACTCATGGTTGGAATCTTCATCAGCTTGATATTAAGAATATTTTTCTTCATGGAGACCTTCAAGAGGAAGTGTACATGGAGCAACCTCCAAAGTTTGTTGCTCAAGGGGAGATTGGGAAGGTTTGTCGTCTTCGTAAGTCCTCATATGGTCTAAAACATAGCCCTGATGCATGGTTTAGAAAATTCAATCAAGCGATTGAGAAGTTTGGCATGCATAAAAGCAAATCTTATCATTCTGTCTTCTATAGAAATTTTGAAGCAGGTATCATCTTGTTAGTCATGTATGTAGATGACATTGTTATTACTGGTAGTGATACGACAAGCATATCATCACTTAAATCCTTTTTTCATGGTCATTTCCACACAAAGGATTTAAGGATGTTAAAGGATTTCCTCAGTGTTGAAGTTATGGGGAGTAAGCATGGAATCCTTTTATCCTAAAGAAAATATGTGCTAAATCTATTGTCTGAGACAGGAAAACTGGGAGCAAAAACATGCAATACCCCTATGGCACCAAGTCTAAAACTCACTAGAGAAGAAGAATTATTTGGGGATCCTAAGAGATAAAAAAGAGTGCTTGAGAAATTGAACTACCTTACAGTGACTAGTCCTGACATTGCATACTCAATTAGTGTTATAAGCTAATACATCTCTTCTCCTACAACTGATCATTCGGCAGTTGTAGAACAGATTCTATGACTTAAAGGGAGCTCCGGGATGAGGTATCTTATATAGAAATCATGAACATAATAGGATTGAGTGTTTCACAGATGTTAATTAGGTAAGATCAAATGAGGATAGGAGATCCACTTCAGGTTACTGTGTTTTTGTTGGTAGAAATCTAGTCTTATGAAAAAGCAAGAAACAAGGGTTGTTTCCTATTCGAGTGCAGAGTCTGAATATAGAGCAATGCCATAGTATGTATACGAGATCATGTGGCTTCATCAACTCTTGATGGAAGTACATATTAAAACTTCGGTCATAGCAAAACTCTAGTGTGACAACCAGGCTAGCCTTCATATTGCATCTAATTATGTATTCCATGAACGGACTAAGCATATTGAGATCGATTGTCATTTCATTCATGAGAAAATACAACTTAGTTTGATTTCTACAGGATATGTGAAGACTGGAGAACAGTTGGGTGATATCTTCATAAAGGCTCTAAGTGGGGACCGAGTTAGTTATCTGTAACAAGTTGGGCATCTTGGCACTAAAACACAGGGTCTGGCGACCAAATCAACCGCGGAAATGCAGTGGATGTCGTATATCTCGGCATCCGTGCATCTAATCCCATTAATTGGGATCCGTGCTCGAGTCTAGGTAAGTGCGGACCTATGCCTTGGCGCTGGTGTGAAGTGAGATTCGAGGAATTTGCATGGAATTATCGTGTGTGCCGATACCACCTTTGTCGATCCATTTCTTGGGATGGTTTAGCCACATTCAATAAACTTTTTATGTTATTTCAAAACATATTCTTTGTGAGTTTAATTACAAACTACATTACATACAAGGCATATGCAAAACTAGTTATTTGGTTTACAAAGAACTATACAGGCCATTATGTTGGCTTTCTTCCCAGCCTCTCGGACCGAATGAGAGTTGTCCATGTCTCTTATACCACACTTTGCAAATGTTTTCCCATAAAGGGTGAGCCACGCCCAGTAGAGAGACTCCTACAAAGGCTATTACCCCCCTAAATGCACATGCAATGTTCACTTGGACACATTCACATATATATATCAACATTTCAATAGAATGATGCAATTTTAATGAAATACTATGTGTCATGCCATGAAATGAGATGAGACCCACTAAATGCATGAAAAATCCGAGTTATCACAGACTCCCATCACACAATGCGTAGCCAATGTGTGATAACATCCATCGTCGATGAATTTCATTCAATTATCACTTTGAAACCAAATCAAGTTTTTAGAAATCAAAACTTATTGGATGTTTCACTTCCAAGGATCATTTCATTAAGAAAACATGTCTTTTGGGTATGATTTTCGAGGGTCTCACGTGAAGCACACGCCTTCCTACACTTTCCACGAGCTTTCATAGTTGGACACATATATATAACGAAAATCTGGGGCTTTCACACGGGGAGTATCATCCTGCTTGCTTGCTACTACCTGACACAAGTTTTCATGCTCTGCGAATAGTGAAACTCCGCTGAACTTTGTTCAACGGTACTTAGCCGACTCATCAACCACCAAGGATGGTGTTTGATGGCACCACTCCCGCCCGCCCATGAATCACGATGTCACCGATTACGCATGATACGTTATCTTGGCTCGCAGTAACAGAATTCGTATCTCGTATATATTCAGTATGTATGAAGTAATGATCATGCCATCATGGACGTTGTTGATATGGTTGTTTCATCTTGATGTGATATTAAGATTTGCCGCATCTTCAATGATAGCGCTCGCCAGTGACCAAATCAGAAACGGTAAAGGCGGCGGTTATCAGACAGGCGTGGCAAGGATGCAAACGTACGCGTGAATCCATCAGGCCACTGGAAACATACCGCCGCAGGCATAGAACAACCCCAAATCCAGTTGATTTTGTATTTTGATCTTGATCCATGTTGCCTCTTGGAGGTCGCTCTTTGGATGATAATCGGGTATAGCCTTAGGTGTACGAAGGTAATTGAGTAGGCAATAAAGGATTCACCATTCCTAATAGAGGGAGGGTATACCTATAGCCTCTTGCTAAAATCATTACTTGGGAATCTCTGACCATAGTGGAAATGCTATGAAGAGCGTCTTCAAGTGCATAACTATTGAGTAATGAGTTGGGGACGAGATTAAATATCACTTGGGCTAGATGTGGCGTAGCCAGTCTAGTGGGAGCTACACATTGTCCATGCTCTAAACTAAGTGGGGTATAGATTGGTGAAATGACAAATTACCTGGTATTTGTCTATGGAAGGGTATGTAGTCAGACCACTAACTCTCCGATCAATTGGGGGTCATGATGTGTTGCTAAATGCTGCTCATGACTTGCTTAATTCAATAGTTGAATTAAATGACCAACATAACCAGAACCTAATAGGTCACACACTTAGAAGTGTGTGGAGTTGATATGAAATGGATTTAGATGTGATCCAAATATGAGGGAGTTTATTCTCAAGAATGGAATGTCATGGGATTAGTAGAATCCGGGTTAAGCCCTCTTAGAGATAACAGGCTTGCGTTGTTTCTTGACTAAAGCGAGTGAAGGAACATGTTATAGCATAGGGATCGTGTAGCCTATCTAATACTTCCTGCGCATAGGAACACGGGACCTTTTCGAAACCGTTGCCTTAGGGTTATCGCTCCATCGCCGTGGATCTACGGGTTAGAGCGAACCACAAGTTTGGTTAACCGGTCTTGTTGCCAGACATATATCGGTTTTGAAACATACACAAAATAATCTACGCATCCCTCTACTGGTATAGAAGCCGGTTGATGCTCTGAGGAGTCCCTTTATTTAGAGATTTTTTTTGTTTTTTGCTGCTTTTGGCATGTGATGCCACCCACAAAACCCTTCAGTGGTATCAGAGCACACTTGTGTGCATCAAAATTGGTTCTTTGTTGAGAGTTTTCGGTTTTTGGTATCCATGTTTTCAAAAGGTTCAAAAATGAGATTTTTGGTTTGAAAAGTGTAGATCCAGTGTTGTTCTTCATATAATATGGTCATGAGATGATCAAGGATAGTTGTTATAAAAGAAAAACAACTTGGTAGAGATTAAAGGTCCCAAAGTTGGGATTTTTACAAGTTTCCCGTAGTTGGAAAAGCCGACCAGCGTCATAGCGCTCATGCTGACGTCGACATTTGTGCTGACATCGCGACTGTGCTCATCCGACGAAACCCTTAGCGTTCGTTTTCAGCGTCCACGGCGTTATTCATCAGGAGCCTAGAAAGCGTCGGCGCCAAAAACTTTGAGGAGCGTCGTGAGGGCGCAGTGGGGTTTTGAACCCTCGGCGTTGTGGCGTAAGCAGCGTTGCAGCGTGGAAATCTTCTTTGGTGCCTTGTTTGTTTCTTTCTCTTATGGTTTGCACAAGTTTGAACACACTATTCGGTATCATTTGAAATAGAGATGTCTGAGATTAAAGTGAACAGTTCGACTTTGAATATCTAGAATCATGGATTTTAAAAACCATGTTAAAATTACCTATGAGAGAACATTGGGCAAAAATGTCCTTTTGGAAAATTTTCGGTTCAAGGAGTTGATCAGTTAAAGATTCGAAAATTAAACTAGGTTCATGATTCAAGAGTTGAATCGGGTTTATAAGTCAAGAGTTAAATCGAGTTTATGATTCAAGTTGTTGAATCGGATTTGTTCAAGTGTTGAACAGAGGTCATTGTTCAATTGTTGAACAAAACGGATGTGGATCATTTTATTTCAAGTGTTAAAAAACCTTTTCATGTGCTTTTTTTTATTTATTAGCCGCGCAATATTAGACGGGAAAGACAAAGCTCCCGAGTACACGGTATATAAAAGGAACCACGAGAGGCGGGGAGAAGAAGGAAGAAGCGGTAAGCGGGGACTACCGAGGCCCGAAAAACCCACCAGCTAGAAAAACCCGAGGCGAAGTCCATGAAACACTCCTAGCCCTCAGCTGCAGCCACCCACTCTAAGAAACCTATAAGTGAGGATGTCTCTTCATCTATGTACAAACTATTCCAACTCCACAAGTTATAAACAAAAGAAAGTTTTAGCTTTTGCACATCAACAATCCCATCTCGAAAAGCTATGCGGTTACCCTCCTTCCACACTGTCCAAAAGATGCATGGTGGGACCGATTTCCACATGTTTCTTCTTTTTTTTTCCAACAAAAGAACCCTTCCATCCGAGGAGAGCCTCCTTGACTGTTTTGGGAAAGACCTAAGAGAGACCCACTAAGGAGAGGAAAAGAACCCAAAGATGGCTGACCACTGGACAGTGTAGCAATATATGATGTGCGGATTCCTCATCACGCCCTTAATATATGATGTCCCATTCTCTTTTACCCAGCTGGACTCTTTCATAATCTCCTTCCAAAGGCCTACCCAAAGGGTCCCCGGGTGTCCTTAGAGTACCAACCCAAGCCCTCTAAACCATACTTGGTATTAATGAGATTCTTCCAGTTGCAGTCATTGTCAGAAGCGAACCTCCATATCCATTTACCAAGCAAGGCTTTGTTCCACAGTCGACTTTCTCGACCTAAGCCACCACCGCACACCCCAGCATACCCGCATCTCAATTAACCAAGTGAGCCTTTTTTTCACGAAACCCACCACCCCAGAGAAAACATCTCTACAGCTTTTCCAATCTTTTAACAACACCACCCGACATTCGGAAAATAGACATTTGATATAGAGGCAAGCTGGCAAGAGTGCTCTTTATCAGAATGATCCTCCCTCCTTTTGAGATAAAATTTCTTCTCCAAAGGGCCAATTTCTTGTGCATTTTCTCCTCGATGCTATCCTAGATAGCCACAGACTTGTGGGCGGCTCCCAAGGGTAGGCCTAAATAAGTGGTTGGAAGGTGCCCAGTTCGACAGCACAATTTAGCAGCCAGTGCATCCATATTTTCCACCGCCTCCATTGGGATCAGCTCGCTCTTGTTTAGGTTGATTTTCAGCCCTGAGGAGGCTTCAAACCAAAGGAGGATCAAGGCGAGATGAGGAGTTGTTCACTCTTTCGCCTGAGAAGAGTGATCGTCTCATCCGCGTCTGGGGATGAGACGCGTAACGAAAGAATTTGGCGACCGTCCCTTCCTTTGATATTGCAGCGAAGTAGGCCACTAGTCATAGCTCTTCTGAGAAGAATGCTCAGAACCTCCATTCCCAAAATGAAAAGGTAAGGGGAGAGCGGATCTCCTTGCCTTAAGCCTTTTGAGCTGGGAAAAAACCTGTCGGGACCCCATTAACCAAAACCGAAAATCTAGCAGTGGATATACACTGTCAGATCCAGCTTGTCCATTTGGGGCCAAAACCCATGCGTCTCATGGTCTTCATAAGAAACTGCCAATTTATGCTGTCGAAAGCTTTTATTATGTCAAGCTTGCAAATCACGCCCTTCTCCTTTTGCTTTTGCCAGTGGTCAATGAGCTCGTTAGCGATAAGAGAGGCATTTGTGATTTGTGGCCCTTCCACAAAAGCGTTTTGGGCTTCAAAGACAACTTTCCTCACCACCTTTTTCAGACGGTTGGCTAGCACCTTTGCCAATATTTTATACAAACTCCCAAGTAGACTTATGGGCCTGAAATTCTTTAGATCCTCAGCATCTCCCTTCTTCGAGGGATCAAAGGCCGAGAAGCGTGGCATTCAAACTTCGTGAAGTCTCATTTGCATGGAAATCCTGAACCTCCATGATTTAGCCTTTGACGAATGCCGAGAGGCTGCGGAAAGCCATGAGTGAAACCATCAAGGCGCATGACTTTGTCCTCCATATCCTTTATCGCGCGGTGAAGACCTCCTCTTCCACCCCGAAGGCAATTCCAGGCTACTAGCCTCTTCGGGGCTGAGTGGCAAAACGGCACATGCATCTTTGCTCTCGAGCCAAATCATCAGCCAAACTGCCGGGCGTCGGCGATCCTTTAGAGCTCGAAGCTCACCAGAAATCCAAACACCATTGATTTTGATGCGAGCTATGGTGTTCTTTCTAAAATGGGAGTTAGCCATACGGTGGAAAAAACCAGTGTTTCTGTCGCCAGCCTTCAGCCAAATTTCTCTAGATTTTTGTCTCCAGTGAATTTCCTCCAAGGATACCCAATTTTTGAAAGAGTCTTTTGTCTCTTTCTTAGCCTCAACCTCCTCCATGAGTCGGCACTCGGCCTCCTCCCTGATCCATTCCTTAGCAGCGGGGCGGTTTTTATTAAGATCAAGCCTACCAAAACAGTCTCTGTTCCATGTCTCGAGTAAAATTTTTATCTCTTTTAGCTTTTTGGAGAGAATGTAACTAACTGATCCTTGAAAGGACAAACCTTGCCACCAACCTTTCAACTTGTCCTGGAAACCCTCCACTTTTAACCACATGTTTTCGAAGCGGAAGGGTGTTAGCCCTCGTCTCATTCCCCACGATCCATAAGGAGGAGCATGATCGGGGAGTGGGCTAAAGCGGCTTCAGATTGAACCACATTACCATGATGGTAGTCGAATGGCAGGAAACCATAAACCTATCCAAGCGAGCCAGGTTCTGGTTTCGGAGGCCCCCGCTCCACGTGAAGTTACCCCCAAGCAAAGGGAGATCAATTAGTTCCCATTCATCAATAAACTTTGAGAATTGCCTCATTGAGTGGTTCAATCTTCCTTGACTGCTTCGCTCCGAAGGGAAGTGGATAACATTGAAGTCACCCATAAACCTCTGATGGCACTTAGTTCTTCCCCGGAGTAAGAGTTGCCATCCACAGAAGGACCATAAACACGGGGAAAACCAGAAGCAGGCAGATTTGTCAACGTTTTGAATCTGTGGGGCTAGGGGAAGGATCACTTCCTTATCAATCGACTCCAGGGGCTTCTTTTATCGAACCACTAACACTCCTCAGACCCCCAGAGGCATTCATAGCCTCCCGGTCAGGAATCTGCGGAGTGCCGGACTCCTCACAACCGTCGACATAACGCATCTTAGTCTCCTGCGAGACAGAAAGGTCCGACACGGGACCTCAAAAGCGCTTTGATCACCTTCCTCTTGGAGCTATCATTCACTCCCTGAATATTTCAGCTTAAGATCTTTAAGTTCATAGGTAAACCATTTTTCCCCTTTTACAAAATTTGATTTGCCACGGGAACTGTTTCCCCTTTCATAGTTGACCGCAAAATGAAGCCTTTTTCTCTCTCTTTCAAACTTAGAGTTTTCCATATGTTCCTTAGTGAGTATCTTTTCCCTCTTAGAACGAAGTTTCTGGAAGAATTTGAGGATCTCCTTTTCCATCCCAATGGTGGGAAAGCCTAAAAAGTTGTTGAAATTCTCAAATTTGCTCTAATTCCAGAAGTCCGGGTTGCCCTCATCCTAGGAGGCAAGCGCCAACTGCATGCCATTCTCTTGGATTGCCTCTTCATTGAAATCCGAGAGCTTCTTGGAATTATCACCCGCCTTGATTGCTAAATCCTCATTCAACAACCTGGTCTCGGTCTCCTCAAAAAATCATGCCGAAAAGTCCGAACCAACTAGCAAAATAGTCAATGGATGCAGGAGCTCTATGGTCCCCGGGAAGCTTCCCCCCCTCGGTAAACAAACTCCTCCAACGGGGGAGTCTAGCCAAAAACAAAAGGTGTAGAAGGAGATGAAGAATTCTCGTACCTGTCAATTTCCAAGTCCAAGCAAAAGCCCAGAGATGACTCATGGAACGTGGGTTTCAGAACATATGGGTCCAAGTCCAGTGGAGCAGTGGATGACCCAGCCTTTGGGCCTAAGTCCGGTGGAGATGACCAAGCCTTTGGACCCAAGACTAATTCTTCCCAAAAAGGCCCAAGCCCGTTCGCCACCTGAGGTAGATCCGAGAGGTCCAGGACTAAGGTTCCAGTCCCGCTCGAATTCAAAAACCGATCTGCATCAGGGGGTGTGTGAGACCTAAAGATCAAATCCCCATTTGATGTCAACTCTTCGTCTATCGAGCCCCCTTCTTGTACTTGTTTCAGCTGCTCGACTGTTAAGCCCACTAATCCCTCAGCCATGCGCTTATTGGCACGTGTGTTCCCTTCGTCTTCTTCCCTTTGCCCATCCTTGATGGGAAACGCAGAAGCCCTCGCCATTAGGGTGGTGGAGATAGGTGGAAATTCCCACCACAACTGGATCTTCCAGCTCGTCTCCTCCATCTTCAAGAACAACATCTGTGGAAATTTCTCACCGTCCCCACGAACAAGGATGCGAGCCCATTGAAGCTCTGAGAAAGTTCTAGTGTGTTTGTCGGCAGTGATGAAACCCCCGCAAGTGTCCCCCAGCCTTTTTAGATTCTTTTCCTCCCATAAGAAAATAGGGAGACCGAATAATCTCACCCAAACTTTTTTTGGAGTTTTGGGGTTTGAAGAGCAATCCTCATCGGGCTTCCATTGTCTTAGATTTATCCTGAAAGATGAAAATTTTCTTTCACCTTTCTGCAAGACCCTCGTCGCTTAGTTTCTTCTCTCCCAAGTTAGCTAAGCCTATGTTCCTATTCAGCCGCCAGGCTTGCTTCATCTCCGTTCCTACTTTTTCCAAGTTCAGACTGGTGGAGATGGTTCCAACCCAGTCCCCTACCAAGCACCAATATATTTGGTCAAGGGTTTTTGCACAATCCTTTTCCTTAAAGTCTACCTCTGCCTCGACTTCCCGAGTAGGAGATTTCTTAAGCATGTCTGCAAAGGATCCGCCTGTCAATGGAGCTCTTGCCCCCGGACAAGGCATCCGTCTTGACTTTCTCTTCTTTTCCTCCTTTTCTGTATCTCTTCTCTTCTGCGTTTCCAGGTGTTTTTGAACTCCTAACTCACGTAGCAGTTTTGCCATTTCTCGCCAACCTCTGCCATCTCTCTCCCTCCTTTTGGCACAATGATGGAGAAGTTTTTTCGACCTGCGTCGGTGACTTTCAAACTAACAAAAGGGCCAACGTGATTCCCATCCTTTGTCATATGGTAGCTCCTACCCTTCCATAGCCAAATATCCGGGCCCATTGTTCCTCCTTAAAATTGTCCAAAATGCTTCTCTCTATCCCTCAAAGAACCTAGAGTGAAAGGGCCCATCACAAAAGAAAAGTTTATCTTTTCTGAATTACCTCTTGTGATCCCTTTGTGATGTTTCCCGGGTCCCTCAAACAACTTTGCCTCAATGGGGAAGCTTCTTTCACCTTTCTTTTCTGACGTTCAGGAACACTTGTTCTTCTCTGCCCAGGCTACGCCTGTTCAGTCTTAGGGTAATCCTCTCTCTCCCCTTTCTTTAGACTCGTTCTACCGTTGTTCCTGCTTTTGAAGTTTACGCCCTCATATCGGATGTGATGCCATTAGAAAGATATATCGGAACATCTTGGGAGGAAAGATCCAAAGATCTAGTGCAAAAAAAAAAAACCTTTTCATGTGCTTTTGAAATCATGGGGTACCATTATCTTTAACTTTCAATGAGTTGCATTAGAGAATGCAAGTTTAAGGGTGTATGTTGGCATGATGGATGATTATGGACTTTGTCCAATGGTGATTAAGCATACTGCATTTGATTATTATTTCTTTTTGGGTAAATAGGGTCTGTGTGTCCCTGCCTCTCTCTAATTTCTCTATGTACTTCTCTTCTCATCTAATCCCCTCAAAATGCTAACTTGAAGTTCTTCTTATTAAATATGTAATTAGATTACATAGGATTAGGATAAGTTGGTGAGGATGCAAGGAGAAAGAAGTATGGAGAAAGTACGAAAGACCTTGAGATTACAAATTTGATTTGGTACCAAGGGTTGTAATAATCAGCCTGTATCCACTAGGTTTGTCTAGTCAATTCTATTTGGCTCATGGAATCGATTTTAGAATGTCCATAATCATGTCATATAGTAACAGTAACTAACTTTATAATTTCATGAGAAGAATGGATAATGCATGAAAATGAAATGATGAGACTTATCTAAAGAAAACCCCTCCATTATTAATATTAAGGCTAACGTATTCCACTAATATGGTGTGAACCTGAGTTCTTCTAGAAATTAGGGTTGTTGGGTAAACCTAAGCCTTACTCCATAGGACATGTTCTATCCATGGAAATGAGTTTTGATTAATTATTTAGCCTTAACTAAGCTCATTGCTTTGTTAGGAAAACCCGAGTTAGTGTTGGATAGAAACGCAATTGGGTCAATGTACATAAGTTGTACACGCATCATGAGTTGATAGCCCAATGAAAGTGCACAAATCAACAGTTGATAGCATTGGATTCAATAGTTGCATCGGATTGTAATTGGTATAATTATTGATTCGAGATGGCTTGTTGGGTAAACCCAAGGGCACTCCTGGTGATATTAGATTCCTTAAATGCGTACGATTGTAATTGGTATGAACAAGATACCTACCTTTTGACCCGAGATAGCTTGTTAGGCAAACCCAAGGTGATTCTCGATGATATTGGATATCGACCCACTAGGAGAACCTCCATATAGGTTCTCTCGGATCAATAGTGAGGGCTATAGATTCGTAATAAAATAGTGGAAGCCATAATACGTAATTATCAAGGCGTAATAATCATGCATTTTAAGTACAATCTAATATGATTTCTTTTTCATCTAGGTTATAAGAATAAAACCATGTCAATAAATGTGAACTCGCAAACGATAATGGATGCAAATATTTTGACCGGGCCTAACTTCTTGGATTGGCTAAAAAATTTGAGAATAGTTTTCAAAAGGGAAAAATTAGCCTATGTCATTATTGAGTCACTCCTTGAATCCCCAGCTGCTGATGCACCTGAAAGTGTTCAAAGGGCATATTAGAAACACTTGGTTGATAGAGCGAGGGCGGGATTAATTATCCACACCTCCATGTCACCTGAGTTTCAGAAGCAGTATAAGACTGTGGCTGCATATTCCATCGTGCGCCATCTAAGGGAACATTATAATGAGCAGGCAAGTATTGAAAAGTTCAAAGTCTCTAAACTATTTTTTGGTTCCAAGATAGAGGAGGGGACATCCCCAGTGCATTATGCACTGAAGATGTATGAACACATTGAGAGGTTGGATCAATTGGGTTATTGGATGGATTTTGAATTGAGTCTAAACTTGATTTTGGCGAGGTTACCAGGTAGTTTTGCATAGTTTGTGCTCCATTATGGGATGGACCACATTATATCTACCATACCCGAATTGATCTAATGCTCAAGATACAATAGCCGAGGGTGTCACGGGAAGAAAGGCAAAGAGACTCCGCCCGGAAGAGACTTCTTTCTATTATATCAAGTTAGCCACATTGAAGAGGAAACCGCAAGGCCTACTTGAGTCGAAGAAAAGGTGATATGTAGACGCACCATCATCTTCAAAATATAACACATAATATTGTTTCTCCTAACTACATATGCGTATATGATACTAAAGCCAGGGCTCATACATATGGATTGATATGCGTGAGCCTATGAATCGTAGTAAGCTTACAAAGGAGAGTCCGACTTTTGAGGGAAATGGTGCAAGAGTTGCAAATGGAAGCATCTATGGACTTATGTTTTGAACCTCCTGAAGGATCTTTGTTTAAATTGATGATTGTTGTTATGTCCCAATACAAGGAGGCATTTATTTTTGTTTCAAGAAAGTTTATTTATACGCGTAAATAATGGTTGTTGAGATTGCGATGTCTATTATGTCACAGACATTAAACAATGGGATTAAGGTTACATATGTCCAATCCAATTTTAAATGTTAATGACAATAAAGGACCAAGAGAGATAATCCTAAATCATCTTATTCATGATATTATCGCTCGCCTCGCAAAGAATGAGACGATGACTGAAAGGTAATGCAATTGTGGTAGCTTAGGGTCATTTGATTGCGAATCATTTGACAATTGTGAATCTTGCTTGTTAGGCAAAGATGACCGGGTTGCCTTTCTTATGGACCATTAGACCTAATACATTCCGATGCTTGTGGTCCTTTGTCAATTAATGCTAGAGGTGATTTCGTCTACTTCGTTACCTTCATGGATGATCGTTCATGATTGGGTACTTGTATCTTACGAGATACAAATCTGAATTCTTTGGAAAGTTCAAAGAATTTAGAAATGAAACGAAGAAACAACTTGGGAGAAGCTTTCAAATCACTTAGATGAGATCCAAGTGGCAAATACTTAAGCCAGAGTTTCTGGGTTATCTCCGGGATAATGAGACTTTATCCAAATGGACTCCACCTTACACACGGCACCCACTAGTGTGGCGAAAATGACAAGCCGAACCTTATTGAACTTGGTAAGGTTTATGATGGGCAAGGTGGATCTACTCAAGTCACTTTAAGGGTATGCACATGACTCATCAAGGCGGCGTTAAACAAGGTCCAATCAAAGTCGGGCCAGGTTACCCATATGGATATGATCGACTACAATCCCTACTCTTCACCAAAATATGGGTTGTCTCGCTTGGGAGAAACTTAACCTTGTCAAACAAGCCGGGAGGCTAAATTTATTATGTAAACGCTGTAGGATATCCTAAGGAAATTTTGGATATCAATTCTACAAAACTTTGGAGCAAAATTTGTTTGTTTCAAGGTATACAGTCTTCTTAGAGAAAGAATTTCTTCTAAGAGAAGACAGTGGGAGAAAGGATGAACTTGATGAAGTTTTAAGTGCTCAAACAGACACTAATCAACTAACTTTATCTAAGGTTGTTATTCATATTGATGAAGCAGTAGCTGATCCTTCTAAAACACAAGCACATCAAGAAGGTAGGATACGTATTTACCCAAAGAAATATATAGATTTCTCATCGAACTGTGGAACGATGTTCATAGAGATTGATGAGCACACCATGATTAATCTCGAATAGTTAAATTTAAATAATCGTCAAGCCATGAAGTTAGAGATGGATTCCATGTGTATCAATCAGATATGGATTTTGGTTGAACCACCCAAAGGGATAAAACTCATAGGGTGCAAGTGGATCTTCAAGAAGAAAGCTGACATGGAAGGTAATGTGATTACCTATAAGGCTAGGCTTATAGCTAAAGGTTATCATCAAAGACAAGGAATTGACTATATGAGATTTGTGTCTCCAAAAGAATCCATGCATAAATCCATAAGGGATTCTCCTAGTCAGAGCTACTCTCATCATATTTATGAGATATGCCAAATTGGAAGTGAAGACGCTTTCCGCAAAGGAAACCTAAGTAAGGATATGTGTATGACACAACCAGAGGTCTTCACACCTAGAAATGGCAATAAAGTATGCAAACTTCAGAGATTCATTTATGGATTGAAGCAAGCATCTAGGAGTTGGAATATCCAATTTAATGAGACAATCAAAGAGTTTTATTTTTCACAAAATATGGATGAGCCTTGTGTGGACAAGAAGGACAGTGGGAATGCAGTCGTGTTCCTAATGTTATATGTGAATGACATTACTTAATGGAAATGACGTCTCAATGTTACAATTGGTCAATATATTATCAAAGAACTTTCTCCATGAAAGACCTTGAGAAGCGACCTACATATTGGGATATAGATCTATAGAAATAGATCGGGAAGGTTGCTCGGTCTTTCACAGTCTACATACATGGCTTAGATGCTGAAGAAGTTTAGCATGGAGCAGTCCAAGACAGGATACGTCCCCATGTTTAGTGGAATCACCCTCTCGAAGAGTCGAAGTTCATGTGTCCAAAAATGAATCGACCTCATATGCTTCAGCAATAGGATCAATCATATATGCTATGTAATGTACTAGACCTAACGTATCATATGCTCTAAGAGTCACGAGTAGATACCAAGTTGGACCTAGGTGAGGTTCACAGGGGTGGCTATCAAGAATATCCTCAAGGACTTGAGAAGCACTTAGGATGTATTCTTGATTAATGGAGATGGGGATCTTATGGTAAGATGCCAACTATTGATTTGATCGAGACAGCCTAAATCTCAATAAAGCAACATTCACATTGAAATGATGACACAAATGGGCCAGAAGAGTTCCAAGTAGAGATGATTGTGGATTCTATAACTAAATCAGAGTACATATTCCATATATTAGGTGCTAGTTTCGACAAGTTAGTTCATTATGAACTAGGAGTGGTCTCAAAATTGTTGATCCGATACTATAGCATCGATAACGATGGAGCCATTGCGAAAGGCAAAGGAAACCACTGGCCTCATCAAAAGTCTAAACTACGCACGGTGATGCCATTTGATTTGAGAAATCTGGGTGATCTTTGAAGGTGAAGATGTGAGATATGCCCACTAACTGGGAATGCTGATTCTCGGGCGGGTTGCCCCCCGTAATAGTTTAATTCCTGTATACTTGCCAAAGGTATAAGATACAAAGGCAATACAATAGCTATGAGCTTTGTTAGAGAAGTGCTCTAGAGGCAATCGCCCTGACTTTGCCAGCCATGACAACATATACCGACTTCCTCAAGGATCCATTTGGAACCCAATTGTTCCCCCCAAAATGGTGGTGGTTTTGCTTCAGCTTCGTGGCAGGCTTACGTTTGACCGGGTTTAAAGAGGAAGGGATCCCCAGCAAACAAAGTATTATGTGAAGAGAATGAGGAAACACACCATTCGCTTATCCATCGTTTCAGAGCCAAAGATGTTATGGATCTCGCTTTTGCCATCGATTTTAAATGGCGTTTCCAGACGCCAATTACTCCTAGCCGGCAAGGTGCGAAGGTCGGAAAAACAAGATAGCTGATGGCGCTCCCTTTATTTTCCTCGACGCCTATGGAAAGGAATAGGTGGTGTTCGAGAATGAGGTCCTCCGCCGCCGTGGATGAAATCATTTTTTTGTTTTCTGTTACCGCAGCCAAAGCTAGAGTACACATAACTTAAATTCGTCATGGGTTTTCGACTTGACGGGGTATAGGTGAGAGGAAGTCAGTTTCTTTGTTACCTCTTGTTCTCTTTGAGCACCTTTGTGCTCTTCTAATCTATATACTCGCTTTTTACCGATCAAAAAAAAAAATATTATATATAGGAAAGGCTTCTTTTCACACTTTGATATTCATACGTTAAATTAATATAGATCTTTAATCGAATTAATGAAGTCCATAATACATAACATAGCATGAAGGAAATCATGATGGGATCATAATAATAAGATTCCTATCATGTGCAATGTCATACTACTTGATTGGATCAACCAGTAGATCTTATAAACCGTGATCATGAGTTGATCAGAGTCGGCGTGATGCTTACAAGAGTAGCTAAGGGCAGTTTGGAGACCCGCTATAGATTAATCACATGGACTGGGTCTTATTTAAATGTAGACAGATTGTCTCAATATAGTAATGGTGCAAATATCCTTAGACTTGAGGTGTTCAAGGATATCTTGGATGCTGATTTTGTACTTTGACCTTGATCCATGTTGCCTTAGGTCGTCTACTGGATATATCGTGTATAGCCCGAGGTGTTCAAGGCTGCAATTGGAGCACTCAACAAAGGATTCACTACTCCCAATGTAGAGGTATACCTATGGCCTTTGCCTGCACCCTGCCATAGTGGAAATGCCAGAAGATGTCTTCTATGCATAACCGATGAATAAGCCAATAGAATCAAGGACAAGATTAAATATCACTGGCTAGATGTGGCATAGCCGCATAGTGGAGCTACACTATTCATGCTCAATCGAAAGTGGGGTATAGGATTGGTGAAAGGACGACCGCGTATCTGGCTCATGGAAGGGTATGCAAGCACCACTCCACTCTCCCAATAATCGGGGTCATGATGTGTCATGAAAAGCCGCTCATGACTCGCTTGATTCAATAGTTGAATTCATGGTCAACATAACCTAGTCTATCGCAACACACACACTTAGGAAGTGTGAGGTGTCGATATGAAAAATGGATTTGGACGTGATCCAAATATGAGGGAGTTTATTCTCGAGAATGGAATGTCACGGGACTAGAAGGCCCTCACTTAGAGAGATAAAAGGCTTGGGCTTGTTCTTCGGCTTAAGGCCATGAAGAAACACTACATAACGCATAAGGATGCGTGGAGCCTATCATCACTTATGGTGAAGACATTTTAGTCATTTCATAAGTAAGGGTTTTCCTATAATAGCAACATTATGGAAACTCTAAATGAGATAACACAAGGAAGGGCCATTTTGTTCTCTCATCTCTTAGAAAGTGTTCAAGAGAGTTTGTGAGACCGGGTTTTGGCCCCCTTCGGATCTGGGACTCTGGATTAGCATTCTCAAACCTTCCCGAAACCGTTGCCTCGAGGTTGCCTACCCACTCAGGTGGATACCGGCTGAGGCCAATCCCAGACTCGTTCACTTCTGGGCCTTCACTCGCTCGACCATTAGATGAAACCGACACAGCAAAAATCCTACATCTCTCTTGGTATAGAACCGATTTCATGCCACAAGGGGTCCTTGATGGGTTTTGTTGAGATTTTTTGTTTTCATATTTTGCATGATGCCACCCACAAAACCTGTATAGTTATGTGATGTAATATACACTTGACTTGTGATTTGCAATTGATTAGGAATGCTAGGTCGCATTTCCTATCAGATGACTCATACTCTGATAGCATATAGTGTGAAGGATGAATCAATGAAAAACACAAGGAAATCATTCCACAAATCTCCCTATCTCGTGTTTTACACACACACAAACACGTGTGTATATATATATATATATATATATATATATATATATATATATATATATATATATATATATATATATATAGAGAAAGATATATAATAATTATTTGAGGTGCAAGGGGCATACTTGAGAAGGCTTTTAAGTGAGAGGCTATCTCTACCTATATATATCTCACCCTACTTAATATAAATAAAAATTATATTTCTAAATATATATATAATTTTTAAATAAACATTTTAAGCGAGAAGAAGGCATTTTTATACATGTTTTCTAGGCCTCCAATGCCTTTTTAAGTCCCACGGTCTCCGAGGCAAGGCACCAACAGCGAGAGTGGTGGCGCCTGGGTTTAAGAAGCGCACCTGAGTGCGCCTTTCACAACTATGATATGTATATATTTAGAAGTAGAGACTCAATTAAGGAATTGAGGTAAATTAACCAATTTGTGTTTCTATTTAGAATGTTTGAGGGAAGGACATAGGACCTAGGTTAATTTTATATGTTAGTATACTAAAAGATGAAACCAAATAGTCCAATTGAAATTGATTCCCAATTGACTGCATAGGATAAAAATTTGGCAAACAGTAGTAGGTTTTCAGCATTATGTGCCAAGATTACTTTGGATTATGGGAATTTGGTACCATTTGAGTTTGTTATAGACTCGGAAATTATTTTTAGAAACTCATAGATCTTTAGAGTTTCAGCACCCACCTCATATGTTATCAGATTGCTCCAGAAACTGATTGTAACACTAAAGAGTAATTCAAACCAAAGGTTATAATTTTAAAACATAATGCATGAAGGCAGGTGATTTTAAACTGATTGAAGATTTAAAGAGGAATGTCTAAATAAATCAATTTTTCTTGAAAATACAGTCATTAATTAATCTGAAAAATTAATGTTCATAACTTCCATGAATATATTCAAATTATTAATATTTGTACTTCCGAAAAACAATAGATTTATTTGAGCTCTGTTAGTTTCTTTTCTTCCAGTCACAGAACAACGTCATAAAGCTCCTTTTGTTTATATCCTTGTAGACCTGATAGTACTGATGTCCCAAGAAGTTTGGCAGCAGATATGCCAAAGCAAAAGCAGAGATCAAGATCGCCTTCCAAACTTCCATGGAAGTTAAAAAACACAAAGAACATGACAACCCTCTCGGTCGCTCGATGCGCCAGTACATTAATACTCAGGGTGTTTGATAGCTCATATGGCTCCCAACCTTGTCCAGTCATTCTACACAATTAAGGTAAGAGAATTAACATATGATGGCTGTCATGACTGACTAAAATCTTCATAACTTTTAAGGTAATAAAGGTAAGTAGAAACTCATATACCTCAAGAACAAAATGGTGGCAATCTGTATCAGGAGGCAAAATCTCAGCTTTAACCCCCATGTGGATGGAAAGAAATGATGGGGCCTTAACATAGACTTTTTGAAAGTTCACCTCTTCTTTTGGAAGTTCTTCACCCTTTAAAAGCTTTCCTGCAGTATATGAAAATTTTAAGTTTTGTTATGTAATTACTGAGAGAACTAATATAACATGCAAGGTACAACAAGGTAGGAACTTGGCAAAATAACTCATATACATCTGAAAGACCCTAGCAGAACTAACCAAATGTATCCCATCTAGTAGCATTAGATACTATGGTTTTGGAAAAGAACTCCCTTCCATCTGAAAGCTTCACCCCCACCTACAACGCAAAGCAAAATAACATTAGCAGCAAAATCTCACTTCATCCATAATATAAGTACCAAGTATAGGAATTTTAGCATCATCTATCCACAAGACTAAGGTCAAACTCACAGCCTTTCCCTGCTCCAATATAATGCTAGTCACATTTGCCTTATAAAGTATTTCACTGCCATTATCAACTAGACCTTTTGCCAAGGACTTAGCAATTTCACCAACACCACCAACAGGGTAGTTAATTCCCCCGAAATGCCTATCACATAGAACCTGGAAGAAGCAAGAATTCAGGAAAGCTAAGAAATAAGAATAGATAGACCAAAGGGAATGAAAAGCTTACCATGCTTGCATTGATCATTGGTGTCTGCAAAGCATTAACTGTGCTCACTATAAAACACTGCAGAAACACCATAGTTAACATCGTTGTTCATGCAAAGTAGTGGGATCTTTCATATGAAGGTTCCAAAGCTATCAATAAGAAAAATTCAACAACAACTGCAGCAAACCTCAGCATCTATGAAAGATAACAGCTGGGGATCCTTTATGTATTTGCGGGCTATGTCTCCAGCATTTTGGGGCAAATAATAGGCTGCAGAAAATAACATCATATAAAATAAATACAAAATGACTTAAAAGAGAAAACAGAAGAATTGAAGCAAACTTTTATGGACAACACATTTTCAATGTAGCAGAGACACAAAATGGGGAAGGAAACACATTTTCAAAGAATCTTCTCTTTCATGAATCCCATCCAAGAACTAGCCATGAAGAACAACATAATCATTTCTACCCAGTCTCTAGTCCAAAAAGAATCACCATATTCAGTAATAAAATTTACCATTCAAAAGACTAAGAGTGGATCAGCTGTTTATAAATGTATAGCAATCTATTTCATTTATGAAATCTACTGTATATCCAGATAGAGAGGATGAGTCTTTGTTGAGTTGTGTTGAGGATATCTTATGCACCCATGTGACGTATCAAAGTAATATGTAGCCCTTCAGCACCTCAAAACATTTTCTCACATCTTATGGAAACTTAAAAACATAAATACAAAATACTTCACCAATTGGAGTCAAGAAACATAACAGTAGATGTATCAACTACACCACTATGACATGATCAAATACTTTCCGTTCATCATATGAATACTGCATATTAATATCTAAGCAATTTTCTGGAGCCTGGAAAAAGAATTACCAAGTGTCAAGCATTCAAGAGGCTTCCGGAAGAATTGTCCAAAAAGGTAGATTGGCTCCTCAAGTGACTTCAACTCCAGTGAGTTTAGGGCATTGAATATCTATTTAATACATATGCACATTCCCTTAAGACAAATATTGCAAGTAGAGGAAAAAATGCCCAGAAGAAGATGGAGTCACCTCAATCAAAACAGACCTTCCAACATTCACTGTAGAATTTGACGATCCCTTCCTTTTCATGGGGAAAATTTTTGGTAAGTTCTGCAATGAATTCACTGTATTGTCTATGTACTCGGACAGAAAGGTTATTGGGTAAATGGAAATGGACAGTCGTTGGATCAGGTATCACCTGCAGCTTACATCCAACAGCTGCCAATGCTTGGGTTATTAAATTTAAATTTCCCTGCCCACATTTTAACACAAAAAGTGAAGAGCTTATTACCACTAACAACTCAACAATGCCAAATTTGAAAGTAAGTCAGAATTCTATAAGATTCAAAAGAAATAAAAATAAAAATAACAGTTGTAACAGTTCCTAATTTTAGAGTGCATATGGAGATTAAAATTAGAGACCTAAGTCCTTGGGAAATCTCACCAAATGCAATTAGCATTAAGCTTCACCTTTTTTTGTGTAAGATTTTACGTTCATAAAGTAGCAAGCTACACTCGAACTAAATGCTATTACTTTGTAAAACAGAGATGATAAAAATTAAATGACTGCAAAACATTTGAATTAATCTCAGATATTCCTTCACGAAATAACATCTTTAAGGCATTCTTTTCACTTGGAAATCCTTGCCCTCTCTGCCAATTTTTATTGAAGTAGTCGGTTGGAAATTTCATGGAGGAGAAAAGCTCTATTGCACAGTTTGGGGATAGTATATCATGTATTCTCAATTACATTCATGAAAAAAATTATCTGAAAACCTGAGTTGTAGTTTTTTTCTTGAGAAAACTTCCCTAGAAATACCATCCATGGAAGAAAGAAGGTACCCTGAGTTGTAAATTCTGGTTTTCTGGGACAGCATCAGGAAATCTTGTAGAAACCAAACAGCTCCATTGTTTTCTATGTAGCATTTCAAGGTACAAATCTACCATCTTGAATTGGTCCATTACAATCAAACACTAAAATATAGTCATTCCAAGAAACTAAAATTATCACATGCCTAAATTTTGGTTATAGTTCCTATTTTCCTTCAAGGCCTTGTAGACAGTGAATTCTAGCCTCTTTTTTTTTTCTTTTGATAGTTGACAGTGAATTAATACTTTTAAAAGCTCCATATGGCAATATTGATGCCACTTCAAATTTCAGCAGAACTCTAAACATTCCCTTGAGATCACATTATATTAACAACATGAATACAATTTTCTAAAAAAAATTAAAAAATCTGCTTCAAATTAAAATTCTATTCCAAAAAAAAAAAGAAAAAAGAAAAGAACATGACCATGAACTTAAGTGAAACATCACTTGTTTAATAATTATTGGTAATACTAGAAACACTCTCTATTATTCATTAAATGCTCCTACACTTGTATTAGCAGGGTGGAGTGATCTTAAGAATGACTGCTTCTCCTCTGCATGGGGCCCAAGGCACAAACAGTAGAAGCAAGAGCATGAGATTCAGATAAACCCAAATCCCATGCTCATTTAGGAAAGCCGGTCAGTTTAACACATATCAGAAATTCTCTTGCCGCAGGAGCTGATTCACCACCTCTCCATTGTAATTGAATATTTGTGTTCCCAATTTGTATTTGAAAGTCCATGACTTTGTTTAAGATTTGTCTGGCCCATGCAGGTATGGGCCATATGAGGAAGGGTGTTAAGAGCATGATAATCATATTAAACCCAAATCTTACAAGCTTGACCTTTTATGAAAGTTGGTTGGTTAACAAGAAGAAGGAAAAGTATATGTGGTATCAGTGAGTCAAATCTAAACTGTATATATCAGACACTAAATTACTATTTCACTAATCAATAAGTAATCCGTCCATGTAACAAAGCACAAAACATTAGTATGGAAGTTGTGATCACCTTATACCATTCGAAAACATTTCTTACTATCACTAATCATAAATCCTAGATTTTTTTTTTTTGACATCTTTTCACTTTGCATTACATCTTAGTATTTTGTTATGTTCCTCACAAATTTGTACTCACTGGTACTCGAACCCTGGACACCTCCCCTCCTTATGCCAACTTAAGCTCTTAACCGCTTGAGCTAGGTCTTATTGACATAAATCCTAGATTTTTAAATTGTTTAAAATTATACAAATCAATCTCAGTCCACTCCAGAAGCAACTGACAGCCTGAAGTCAAAGCTTAGGAGCTATATCCATAGAATTAATTGCGAGGTTTCAGTAAATTTAATAATCTCCAATAAATTAGTTAACTTCAATTCACTTTCACCTGACAACAACAACAAACTTTAGAATTCTGTTGATAGTTCTTCAAGGGGTGAAGCGAGAACCAGCTGTAGGTGGAAACTCCAGATATGAACATGTTTGAGAGTTGCCCATGGAACAGTTTGCATAGCAGAACTCTTTGTTTAAAACATACTATGAACTTACTTCCTATTAGAAATTGATCAATTTTGAGTCAGACTATGATTGAGACTACAGAGGTTTCACTCCTCCATTCTCCAATAACCCAGTCTAGACAATTTCCATGAATTAATCTCCATATGATCATCTTAAACTACTAGTTTTTAGTTGCTGATACAAGAAGGACAATGCATATTTCAAGAAGGAATATAGTAATTATTAAAGCTGACCTTATCGCTGAAACCAAACATCACAGAAGACCCCACATCAAATGTATACCCATCTCTCTGGTAGAACCCAGAGCTCCCACCAGGAATCACATACTTCTCCAGCACCAACACCTTAGCTCCCTTCACTGCCAGCTGTGTTGCCGCAACCAACCCTCCAATTCCCGACCCGATAACAATGGCATCGGATCGCTTCTCTTCACCTACTTTTCCATTCTCATCCCTCTCCACCGCTGTATGGCTCAGCAATGATCTAACCTTCACAACACAGCTTCCGAAACTCCTTCTACTCCACCGGCAGGCCCCTAATTGAACACCGCCATGCTTGTAGCCCTCCAATTCCATGGTTTTCACCTGCCCACCAAACATTAAACCATTTCCGAAATTTCTGTGCCTCAGACTCCCCAACTGTTTCTGACAATTGTAAAACCCCAAACCCAGACTTTGAAACCCCAGGTTTCTTTGAGGATCAAGAGATTGAAATTGGAGCATTTTGGATGGTGGGTCTAAAACTGCTCAACCGGGTGGCCTTGTTGGTACAGCAGAATATATGAATTGTTTAGTTCGTTGGAGGTGGAAAGGTATGAGACACCAACTTGAACATGAGGAAATGTGGAAGTGGGTTAGGTTGGATGAGGATTGAGAATTTGAGAGGTTTTGTATTTAGTCATGGCAGTGTCTGCTGAGTGGTGAGTGGTGAGTGGTGAGTGGCCTCTGATTCCAACCCTTGATGCCTCTTAGAACATGGGGAATGAGACAAATAAAAAAAAAATACGGTGTTAACGTAGGCGGCGTTTGTGTTTTTTTAGCTTTTTTACTAATGCTGAATTAGAACAAAAAAAAACTTTGGTTCTGAATAATGTTGTATAGGATCAAGCATTTAGTTGTTTAAAAAACAAAGATTAAACAACTTTTGTTCTAAATAATGTTGTTTAGGATCAAGCATTTAGTTGTTTTAAAAAAAAAGGTTAATTATTTAATTTTTCATTTTTTTTCTTTTAAAAAAGCATAATTTTCTTTAATTTTTATCTAAATTTTGATAAAATAAATTTCTAAATAAAAATTTAAAAATACATATAATTTTATTTAATGAGCATGAAACCAATCATGATAGTTTCAATTGAATTATAAAGTACATGATTATTTCATATTCAAATATTTAGTTTTTCTTAATAAAAAAAATATTAAAAAAAACATTAAGAAAAAAAGTCAAAAACAAATATTTTAGTTTTTTATATTCAATCAAAAATTTAAAAATTTAGTAATAAGTTATAAAAAAGTAAAAAATTAAACATGCTGAATTGCCACATTTAGCAAATTATTTTCGGCAAAAATCCAAAAAACACAAATGTCATCGAAGAGTTTCATTTATATGCTTAGAAGTTAGAATGACCATATTGAAACTCATTTATTTAAGGTGCAAGAACCCTCATTACTCACATTTAAAGGATGGGTAAATAGAGCGCAATTGAAACCTTATAAAAGGCTGTCTTCTTTGTATAGTTCCATCCTGAAAATCATTTCTCATTCTCTCTTTTAATTTTTTTTATTTTTATTTTTATCAATTTTCTATATTTCTTTCACTATATATAAGGCACAAAGAAAGTGATACAAGTTTCTCTTTGACTTTATAATGCATTGTAATACACATTTTACAACATCTTATCAGTACAAGTTTTACAAGTTTGCTTTAAAGATAATTCCCTAATTCTAATTTGAAATTATTTTATTTTTGTTTATTTTATAATAATATTTTATTTTGATTATAAGTCAAAAGCTATATTGTTATCAATTTAGTGTATTGATTATCATTATTTTGTCATATACCAAAAGAGTTTGTCGATAATGTCAAATCTCACAAAACTTGAATTTATGGCCTTTGACATTTTGAAAAAAAATTATCTATCTTGGATTCTTGAAGTGAAATAAATTATTGAATTTTTAATGAAAAATTATTAGGTATAGTCTAATTGCATTTGAACGATTCCCTGAAAAGTAATTCCTTCTCAAACTCGTGGACATGGACGAAGATGTGATCATGAAAGAAATTCCTAATACCATATTAGTAATTCCTCAAATCCTTGGAAAACGAAAAAGCCTCACCACCAGAAGTTTATTAATATTGATGTAAAATGGGAAGTGTGTGTTAGATAAACCTTCTAAGAACCGTGAAAACAATTATCATAGATGTGATATGCAAGGGAATTGTGTTAGAAAAGTGCTCTAAAGGCAATTGCCATTAGCACTTATTGTACGCACTACATATTATTTAATATGAAAGGTTTTTTCATTAATTTGATATTTATACATTGAATTTATATAGATATTTAATCGAATTAATGAAGTCTATGATACATAACATAGCATGAAGAAAATTATAATTGGATCATGATAATAAGATTTCTATCATGTGCAAGTATGTTAGTGTCTAAATTATCCCTAGTCATAAGATCAACGAGATTGGACATTATTGATCCGAATAGACTAACACATGTCATACTCCTTGATTGGATCAAGCGGCAGATCTTATAAACTGTGATCATGAGTTAATTAGAATTGACATGTGGATGTTTGCTAAGAGTAGCTAAGTACATCGGAGACCTATCATGAGACAATCATATGGATCACCTATTTGAAATGTAGATGATTGTCTCATCATAGCAATAATGCAAGTATCCTTAGACTCGAGGTGCCTACAGATATCTGATGCCTAGATTATGTACTCACTCGGACCAACCATGCTGCCTCGAGGTCACTGAGCCAGATGTTCAGTATAGCTCGAGGATCGGCGACGAGTGACGCCTGATGTGGCGATAGGCATTTGGAGTGTATTTTTTTCATGGTATTTTTATAACTCAAATACTTAATTCACATCCTTATTCAGCCATATTACACTAATCCCCCATTTTGCAATGTTTTGTAGAATATGATTGAAAATCAAGTAAAAGAAGAGCTAATTGAAATGAAGGTAGAACCAAAGCAAGGAGGTAAGACATGCAGGAAAATCTCTTAGGTTCGCCTAGGCGTAGAAATGGCTCGTCTAATCAACATGAAGACTTCGAAGAGCGCCTTCTGGGCGAGCTTCCCCTCGCCTAGGGCGAAGGACCACACGCTGAGTGAAGGACATCGTGTCTTTGCCTAGGCAAAGCTTAGTTCGCCTAGGTGAAGAATGTATGGCTGGAATACGAATATTCCTGCATTTTACCCACCAGCCCATTTCCTAAGTGGTATAAGAACATTGAGCACTGTTTTTCACCTAAAGAAAGGAGACTCAAGATATAATACACTACCAATTTTAGGTTCTCTTCTCGAGACTAGATTTTTCAGTGGTTTTAGTTTTGACTTGACTTTAGAGCTCATTTAGAGCCGTGTTGGAGGATTCACAGCAGTAATATCTGTATAAATATGACTGAGTTTTGATGGATCAGTTAATTGCTTCTAGGCTCCTTAACCCTATATCATTTTAATCTTTCAAGATTTCTTACGGTAACATAGTATTGCTCGGTTTTGAGGCCACAAGAGTGGCACATTCCTCTAGGCTGGTTGTTTAAATTATGAAGATCTAGGTTTTTATTGAATGACGGTAGTATCCATATTTGCAAAGCCTAGGTCAGGTGTTTGTGAATCATTGATTTTTCAGCTTTTTTTTTCCTAATTGTTGTATGTTAGAGGCTGAATTTAAAACCTAGAGCTCAAGGGGTCTGAGATACTGAGTATCCCCTAGGATTAACATCGCTTTTAATATCCTATAATTGCTAAAACCTAATTAACTTAATCAAAGAATCTAGGGAACTAGGAATGCCTAGTACTAGGTGGGTTTTATTAAGATGGACAATATGCAATCTTATGTGAAGATTGTAAGGACCGAAAAGAGATTGATTGGAACATAACCCGGGTTGTTCTATTGTAAGGACCAAAAGGAGATTCATTAACCCAAGGACTGATTCAAATAAGAGAATCAATATCACATTTTCTAATTCCATATTTGAACTGAGAATATGAATGGTGAGAAATCGGCGTGGGCATACTTAGAAGGTAAAACCTCGGGGACGTGTTCTAGGTAAGAACAACACGCCCATGTTAATCAATACCACGCTTCTTAAGCCAATCCCACCAATGAGTGCAGCCGTCTGCAGCATTAATCATTAGAGTTTTTCTTCCAATTGCTTTCACTTATTTGTTAATTTTCGCCAAGACTAGTTTGCTTTAGTTTAAATTCTACTTTATCATCAAAATCAGCTTTATCAATAATAGTGAAAGCCTTTTAGTAGCCTGGGGTACTTAGTCCCTATTTAAACCAACTTTTCCCTGTGAGTTCGATACTTTGGGTTTTTAATTAAAAAGCCATTATATTACTTGTGATCCGTACACTTGCAGATTTTGTTATTTTATGCCATAAATTTATATATATGCAAATAACCGAGGGTGTTTTGCACCGCTGTTTATAGACAAAGACGGTTTAAGTGAAATGGATTACTATTCCAGTTATATATATTTTCTAATTTAAGCAAAATCTTTTATGTGGAGTTTAATTTTATTTCTCTTATTTTCAATTGTAGTTTTAATTTAGTTTCATTTGTATTCAGTTTCTTTACTTTGTGTTCTAGTGTTATTTTATGATTTCAGGTACCAATTTTACATGCTTAGAAAATCCACCACTGAACTACTACCGTTTGATCCTAAAATATAAAGGACTTTGTTCAGATGAAAGAAAGCGGAAGCTGGTAACACAGAGATAGAGGATCGAACAAAGATAGTTTAATGAGTGGTCATTCCAAACCATAGCTGAAATGCTCGGGACTTAGAGAACCCACACTTGGGGTTTGGCTTTGGCGCCCCATGATGAATGAAGACAGATCGTGAATTATCATCCAATAGATGCAAATAATTTCGAGTTAAAGCTGCATTAATCAACATGGTTCAACAGAACAATAATGCTAGGCAAATTTTTCTGAAGATACCAACTTAGTATTAATTGGTCAAATTTTTTTTGCAAATTATGTAAGTACAATTAAGATGTGTTATGATGTGTATGTTGATCAATTTTGGTGTATTATTGTAGATCAAATTTTAACTCTACCCAAGGACTATTACCTAATCCCCAATAAAGGCACCAAAAACTTGTTTAGAATTAAATAGAACTTCATGCCTATCGAAATGGATTTGGCTAATGAATCATTGAAGATTTAGTTTGGTAATAATGCTGCAAGTGCACAAAGTCGATAAGTAATAAAAGTGGACCAAGTATCCAGTGATTTATTCTATAGAGATTGAAAAGAATTTAAAGTTTAACTACCCTAACTACTCAAGTTCCATACTATTTGAACTTCCATTTCATAGAAACCTAACTAGAATTCTACTGTTTAAATTTCTACATCTATAATAAAAAGAAAATTTCTAATATCCTGTGACCTAACCTGGGATCGAAACTGGATTATCGCCGAAGTAGACACTAGGATTTCATTGATGTCAAATGACAAATTCCTCGCAACATACCCAATTCTATTCTATCACAATTGAATTTGAAATTGCTTCTAAAGAGGCAGAAGTATAGTTTGGATTTCTCCCTTAACCATACATTTCACTGATTAGAGAGTAATGTTCATTTCTAAAACATGTGTCTAACCAATTACTTGTAATCAGATATTCTTTATAAGATCTGGGTATTTTTTTTTTCTAATACTTTATACCCATTTCTATCGACTACAGATTTCTTGCTTCCCAAGACAGGGCCATTACCAAATTTCTACAAGATGAATGATGTCTCATCCTTGAGATCTTAAAGAGTTCTCCCTTTCCTTGATTAGATCTTAAGCTTAACATTAATCATGATCATTCCTCCACTGCTGAGAGAGATCTCTAATTGATTTTATTGATAGATCACTAAATTAATTCTTAAACCATGAGTAAATTTGGGAGGCTTTATCTAAGTAATCTTCAGAGCTCATTAGTCTCTTCAATATTGCCCATACACCCCCAGCAATCAGATCCATACTCCTTGATCTCCAACTTGTGTCACTCGCAGGGCCTCCTTAAATCGTAGCCGTATAACCGTCTTTATGGGTATAAGTTACTTAATGTTGTGGAACAATTCACTTTATGAACAACACACCATTCAAATAAACTCAAAATTTCAATCCAGAAATCTTTCTAATCGTGTAGGAAAGACCAGTAACTAACATCAAATCTTCCTAGCCGGAAGTTGTGTTTAAAATCGAATCACAAAGGGAACACCGAACATTGACAGAAATTTCCAATGCAATCAGAATTTAATCGGAATAAACGACCTACTTTTATCTAGACTTCATTAGATTCAAAATTAATCAGAATTGATCTTCAACAATTTATCTCAACTTCAAAACTTCTGAACAATTCATTGTTTCAAGTCCAGTAAACATATTGAAATTCTGCGCTAAATCTAATCTACGAAGAAAAGAAAAATAAAATAAAATAAAAGAAAAATATAATACAAAAGCAGTCCTTCGCCCCCCATGTTTTGGTTTCCGCCGACCGACGCCGCTCTCAAATGTTTTATTTATAGAGTCCCGTAAGTTTGAGCCCTAAATTCGAGGTCAGATTATGGATCCCAAAATTCGGCCTAAATTACATCTGGCCGTGGACTCGAAAAGGCTGGGTTGGCATAAAGTTTTAATTCTCGTTGCAGGTCTCTATTACAACATGCAGTAGTATGTCGCGACCTGCTCCACGTGCATCCTTCTTGAATTCAGTCACGACAAAGTTTTCTCTGCCACAACATATCTTTTTGGCTCTTTTTAACAACTGCATTTCGCAAGGTCCGCCGTTTCCATCCATTCATGTCGCGCATAATCCTCATGCGCATTATCGGAATATTATGTCGCGACATTAAACAATTGTGTTCGCCAGCGTTTCTATGCGTACTTCTTAAATTGATGTCGCGATCTGCATTTTATGTCGCACAACATTTCAGTCGGGTTCCCCGCCGCAACACGCTCTTTCCCTGTATTGTCGCACTTCACCACAACCCAAAAACAAACTGTCGGCAGAGAGCCCCTCATTCACTATCACCCGACTGCTGCGCCTTCACTCACTGCTCACCGCAGCCCTTTGCTGCAGATTTCGTCAACCAGCCTGCTGATGCCCAAGATCTTCTTGTATCTGCCCTCTGATCCCGGTTAGGACCTGGGTCATATGTCGCTACAAGATCTCTTTCTCTTCCTCGTGGTGAATCTTTCGCCACATAAAAAGTCCCGTCACGACCTTGTTTATCCGGCGGTTCATGATTATGTATCGCATCTAAGATCCTCCGTCGCTGACATCGAAACCTCTTCCAACTTGAAGTATGTCGCAACATTGAACTCTTGTTGTAACCGTGGTTAGCCACTTGTCGCCACGGTTTCTCCTGGCCGTGACCAAAAAACCTCACTCTTCAATGTCGCGACATTCACACTTGTCGAGATAGAACTTCTTCATACAAAGGTCGTGGACATAGATTGCCTTGTCATGGTAGAGAGAAGTCTTTCTTCTCGCAGATTCTTTCTCCGGCTCTAACAGTTTCTTCCAAGTTGCACACTAATGTCACGAGCAGGTGTATTCCACGCGACATAGATTCCCTAGCCTTATATTTTTTTTGATATTAGTGTAGATTAGGTGCCCAAATATGCTATTTTGAACCCCCGTTTATTGTAGAGTTTCAAGCACTTTGTGTACTAATCAACTTAAATAACTTAATTGACACACCAAGGTCCCAATTACACTGTCGATCATTTGTGGTTATTTTAGTAGTTTTGCAAGCTAAATTAGCTAAAGTCATCGGCCTGTACTGAACGCGAAGAATCCAAGGTCGAATCTATTGCAGTCAAGTCATGAAATTGGAATAGAAAATGGAAGAAATCAAAACACTGCAAATTTTGCAGGGTTGTGAAAATTTCGCAACCTATGAATTTTCGCAACCTGCTTCTGTGTCTTGTTGACTCCATTTTTACTCACTTATTCCTTTTCCCTAAATCACCCTCTTGTATTTCTGGTAGTTTATACATTTTTGTAATTTCCCTTTGATTCGAGCGCAAGATATAGCCTCAATCAAGTTCTCAGATAGACATCACCTGAATGCACAATTTTATGTCGAAGTTTTAAGCTCTTCCGCTGTTTTCTCATTTTCTCATTTTTCGCTACAAACACCCCTCTCGAGGATGACAACTCGTAGGATGGTCGGGCAAGCCCTCCCATCCTGAAGAGAAAATGCTAGGTAGGGTTTTGAGGTAAACCGCGGTCCTTGTTTTAACGTAGCGCTGTTGTCATTTATTCCTCTACTTCTCACTTTAGGTTTAAATCCTTTTGATGTATCTTTGATCACTCGCACTTGACAATCTTAAGTAGTTCAAAGGATGCTTATTACTAGATCCACCGATGCTCTCGTTTAGTTGCCATTTATCATCGTAGTGGTAGCTCAAAGGATCGCTTTTATCGTCTTCAGAACATTAACAACTAATAAATGCTTTTTTCTCAAGAGGAAAAACTATTAGTGGTTCGGCTTTTAGAAGTAAATGAAGATCCGGTTCAAATGACTATAGGTCATTCTCCCCAACACAGAGAATGGACCCGAGGACCTCTCAGCCTCCCTAAAACCCAAACCTGGCCCGAGACTTCACAGCCCTTTTACATATTACTACATTCCATCAGAATCTCAACCACTAACCCCATTGTTTTTATGAAAGCCTAAATCCTAAAGTGAAATCACTATTTTGACTCAAGTAAATAATATTGCCTACATGAAGAAAACTCGATCCCCGTGTTCTACCCTAGAGCCATCAAGAGGATTGCAAAGAGCTACAAGGTAGTAAGAGGTTTAGGTTTATAAATATTATTGATTCCGAGCACTAAATCTCTACCCCAATGCATACTACGATTTCAGCGAATCAAATGGCGCCGTTGCCGGGGATGGTGCCTAAGTGCAAGTGACAAGTTGTTTAACTTGTGATCCACATCACAAGTGTTGGTGAATTTTCAACCTTTTGCTCTACAAGAATTTCCCAGCGCACTAGGTCGATTCAATCCGACATCGTCAATACACAATTTCTATCTTCATTTTTTTAGCCAACATTAACCTTTTGCTAGCCCTGCTTTTGCTTGTCTTCTCAGAAAGTTTCAGTGTCTTCTTAGAGTTTATGCAACACCGGGATAGTGAACACGAGTCGACTAGGAGTTTGTGGTGGTGCACCCGCCAGTGAAATGTGGTGTCGCGGAATTGGAGCATACACTGCAGGGCTCATGCTTCCACCTTCAGAGCAAATAGAGCAACAGGGGTTCAAAGGAACCCAATGCACACAGAATACCGAGACCATGTACACCTCAAAGTGTGAGTGCACCTCATATCAGGCTCTCCCGAGGGGATCATTATCAAGCCCATATAGTGCCTCGTCACTCCTCTTCCATGGAATGCAGAGGAAAATCCCTATTCACACATCCGGGAGTCTGGCAGCGAGGTATGTCTTCAAAGAGGACATCCAATGTTGATATGATAGAGACCAAGTTCTTCCTCTTACTCTAAAGATAAGGCAAAAATCTCGTCAACTCCTCTGAGGCCAAGAAACTATTAGAACTGGGAGATATGCGTGTGATATACTTTAAAGAAATTCTTCAAGACCCATATAAAAACCAATGTAAATCAAGAGGTAAATTTACACCTTCACAGCCTAAGAAAATGAGAAATTCTACTAGTGCTAGGAAAGGTACCTAGAGATCATCAGTGCATGCCCTCACCATGGCTTTGATACTTGGATGTTGGTTAATCACTTATATCGGAATGTCCCATATGGCGCTTGTTGGAGATCAGGTGTGGAGGGACTCATGAGAAAAACATCCAGAGGTGCCATGGATTTCTTGAATTTATGTATCGAGATGATCTCAAAGCATGGACGAACCCAACCTCGAGAGGCGTGAGGAGTGATGAGACTCGTAAACTAATTCAAAGGGAGGCATGTACTCAATCACGTAGTGACATGGAGTTGAAGGCAAAGCTATCCACCTCGCTTAGAAGGCTGGAGGAGTCAAATGTAAATCATCATGAGGTGCGAGTAGTGACTGAGGCATCTATGCCTAGTCAACCTTGTTTCATCTGTTAGTCAATTGAGCACCAAGGAGAGCACTGCCCAACTGTTCATCCAAGCATGGCACATGGTCGACTGCTAATGTCAGGGGTCAATATAAGCCACCAACCACTGCCCCATATGGCAACACCTATAACCCTAATTGGAGGAACCACCCTAACCTCTTCTAGAAGCCAAAGCCTCCACTATATGTGCCCCGTCGTACATCAATAGTGGTGGCCTCATCTCGAATTATAACCACATCCTCATCCCCGCTGAATAAGCTATCATGAACTCGAGCAGCGGTGGAAACTTTGTGGAGGAACAAGCGTTGAATGCCCAAAGCAACTGCAGAATCGACACAAATGGAAAGCACACTCAACAAAAAGATAAATAACTTAAGCACTAGATTTCAAAATATGATAACCTACAGTCTGAGATCTCCCAAAAATATGAAATCAAAGAAGATTGTCTTAAGGTTAACCAACCAGCAACAAAAGTGTGAAAAAGGGAAATTCCCTTTCGTATATATCTAACTTGTGGGAGTGCATGAATTGAGCTATTCCAACAGCCAAATCCCCAAAGATAGACGGTTAAAGCAAAGATCACTTTGAGAAGTGGTAAGAAGGTTGGCACAAATTGGGCCCCGTGGACAGCGTATAGCTGTGAAACAAAAGAAGTCGAACTGGGAGTGGCGAGGTGGACCAAAGGGTTTTTGAAAAACAAGACACCCCCACCTTCCGTAAGCACTAAAGCCAAGAAAGGCCATCAACCAAGCTGTTGGTGTTATTAGAAGTGCTAAGGCAAGTGAAAGTCAACATCCTCTCGCTGACACACAACAGTCCCTAATGCATGCCAAATTCTCAAGCCGACCGTGCACAAAGGAAGTAGTTGAAGACACGACAAGACGCCTACGTAACAAGTCACATCATTCAATGCAAGACTCTAGTAAAATATAAAGATCCGTGCTGCTCAACCATCCTGAATATCCTCGGTGCACTTGTGTAGAAAAAAGCACCGCTTAGACTTCGAGTTAGTGTCAAATTCGTCATTATCAAAGGTATATGGGTAGCTAGGCCTGGGAGAGCTTAAGCTCACGCCCACAGCATCATTCCTTGTAGATAGATCCATAAAAATTAAAAGTGGTACTGTGGAGGATGTTTTAATACAAGTGACAAATTTACCATCCCGACTTGGGCAGTTTGGTATAGAACTTCTAGCTTGTGGGGCTAACGAGTCGAATATCCCAGCACCATTCGCCATATTTCTAATGCGAGATTATCAACTCGAAATGGAGTAATGCAACTCAAGACTGAACACAGACTTTAAACTTAATATCTTTCACTTGAGTAAAAAGCATATGCAACCAACAGAAGAGGGTTCGGAGGAAATTTGCATAATTGATACAATTTTGGAGGAACAAGCTGATAAAAAACAAATGCAGGATGTGCTAACTGAGGAACTGTTTGACTATCCTAAAGAGTAGCAGGAAACCTAAGGCATGAACACTGTACAGGGGCATTGGAGAAAAAAAAGGAAATTCTACCTCTACTGACTGGGGGAGAAGCCAATGAGCCTCAAAAACTAGATCTCAAGCCCCTGCCTGTGGAACTAAAGTATGCATACCCGGGAAGAACGGTGAATAGTGCCTGGGCTTGTCATATCCTCCTCCTCAAAGAACCAATAGTAGAAAACAAAACCTGTTAGGTATCCTTAAGGGAGAATAAGGTGCTATCATGGAGAAAAAAATCACCGATATGAAGTAGATAAAGTCACAGCATCCATCACATCTACTTGGAGGAGGAGGCAAAACTAGTAACGCAGCCACAGAGGAGATTGAATCCGCACATGCAAAAAGTGGTACGTGCGGACGTCCTAAAGTTGCTACAAGTTGGTATTATTTACCCCATATTCGAGCAATAACATCTTTGGGGGTTATCTAACCCAAAGAGCCTAAGAACCGTGGGTAACCACTCAGGCATAATGAAAAGGGAGAGGAAGTGCCCACTACTTTACTACGTGGAGGGTATGTATCGACAGCGAAGACTAAAATGAGGTGACAAGGAAAGATCACTCTACCCTTCATGGATCGCCTTCTCGAAAGGATTCCGAGCACCTCTTCTACTCGTCCCGACTAAGGCCTGTGCTATTTTCACCTTGAACATCGCAGAAGACCAGAGAAGACCACCTTCACTTGCCCACTGGCAACATATTTCCAGGTGAGGATGCCCTTTGGCTTGTGTAATGCCCCGACCACATTCCAACGATGCATGCTTAGTACTCAAATGATTTGTGGAGTACATGGAGGGCTATACAGGATGATGTTATACTTACTGGCGGAGCTTTGAAGAATGCCTGATCAACTTAGAAACCGTCTTGCATAGGTGTATAGAGAAGAACTTGCTACTAAACCGGGAAAAATGCCATTTTATGGTCAACCAAGGAATTATGCCGGGACATATCATTTCTAAGAAAGGAATTGAAGTTGATAAGGTGAAAATTGAGATGATTTCCAAACTGCCCTCTCCCACTAATGTGAAGATTGTGAGGGAATTCTTAGGGCATGCAGGCTTTTACAGGAGGTTCATCATGGACTTCTCGAAAATTGCCAAGCCTCTTTATAAGCTATTGGAGAAAGATGCCAAATTCGTTTGGGATGAAAACTGCCAGAAGAGCTTTGAGGAGCTCAAGGCCTATTTGACCACTTCACCAATAGTGAGGGCCCCCAACTAGAAGTTACCTTTTGAGGTAATGTGTGATGCAAGCGACCTCGCCAGCAGTTCTCAGGTAGAGGAAAGAAGGAAAGCCTTATGTGGTCTACTATGCAAGCAAGACATTGAACAAGGCACAGAGGAATTACACCACTACCGAGAAAGAGCTACTGGCAATAGTCTATGCTTTGGACAAATTTCATGCTTACTGTCATCGACATAATCTTCTGCGATCACCTGCCAGCAACCTACTCACCAAGCAAAATGCCAAGGCAAAATTTATTAGATGGGTTCTCTTGCTGCAAGAGTTCAACCTGTAGATTAGGGACAAAAAGGGTGTGGAGAATGTTGTTGCAGATCATCTCTCGAGATTAACAATAGCACACAACACTCATAACCCTTCAATCAATGATGAGTTTCCTAAGGAGTCCCTACTCCTAGTTGAGGACACACCCTGGTATGTCCACAATGCCAATTACTTGGCAATAAGAGAGTTACCAGCAGATTGGAAGGCATAAGACAAGAAGTTTTTCTTGCAAAAACGTGACCCACATCGTGAGCCCTTCTTATACAAATACCGTGGCTAATCGATAATCGAAGATGTGCCCCGGAAGGAGAACAACAAGGGATACTTAGCCACTGCCATGAGAATGCATGTAGAGGCCATTTTGCATCCCAAAAACCGCCATGAAGGCACTACAATCTGGGTTTTATTGGCCCTCTCTTTTCAAGGATGCCCATACCATGTGCAGAGAATGCGACAAATGCCAAAGATTGGGGAAAATCTCTTATCGTCACATGACGCCTTTGAACCCGATTTTGGTAGTTGATCTATTCGATGTTTGGGGCATCGATTTCATGGGCCATTCCTTCTTCCTTTGATATATTTACATTTTGAAGGGAGTCGACTATGTGTCAAATGGGTCAAGCAAAGGCCTTGTAGAGCAGTTGCACCATGGTGGTGTTGAAATTCTCAAGGAGAACATCTTCCGCATTTGGGGTCCCCAAAGCCATAATCGTGATGGAGGTTCGCATTTTAAGAACAAACCTTTGGTGAACCTCCTAACTAAATATGGTGTTTAAGCATAAAAGTGGCCACCCCGCACCATCCTCGCACTGGTCAAGCCGAAGCACCCAACGTGGAACCAAGACAATACTCGATGAAAGTGGTGAACTCTAACCGAAAGGATCGGTCTCCTCAAGCCGCTTAGATTCCTTGGGGGCATACGTAACATACAAAACTATCCTGCGATGTCCCCGTGACGCCTAGTTTATGGCAAGGCATGTCACCCGTCGAAAAATCGAGTATAAGGTACGGGTGGGCGCTGAAGAAGCCAACCGATATGGGGAGAGCTAGAATCTTTTTTAAAGGCCCTTGATATCAATGAGCTAGAAGACCTGAGGAATGATGCCTACCTTAACTCGAAAATTGAAAAAGATAAGTTAAAAAAGTGGCATGATCAGCTAATAGCTCGTAAAAATTTCAAACAAGGAGACCAAGTGCTGCTTTACGACTCTAAGCTCCACCTTTTTCTAAGCAAGCTCAAGTCAAGACGATCAAGATTCACCATCGATCAAAGTCTATCTCAATGGATCGCAGACCTACTCAATTCCAAGGACAATAGGTGTTCATACATGGCAAAGGCTAAAACCCTATGCAGTACAACACATAACAGACAAGGAGGAGATTCCCCTCCTTGACCCTCCATGAATCCAAAAGGCTAACTGAGTGGGAGTGATTTCTGCAGCAACTTAGAAGTCACTCCAATTTGTGTTGGAATTTTGTTTGTTTCATTTTAAGTTTTATTTACCTTTCTAATTTCCTTAATTTCGCTTTTACTTTTCTTTCAGACTTTTTCTCGCTTTCATTTGTACATGTTGATAATTTTTGGTTTTCTCTGTTTTGCAAGTGTTGCAGAAGGCAGGGGCTTTTTGGTGTAGTGTGAAATTTTCTAGGTTTACAAATTTTCACAACCTGTGAAAATTCGCAGGTTGCGAAATTCCCACCTGCGCATTGTTCATCTTCTGCCTTTTCGTCTTCTGTAAACCTTTCGGTTCCTAAGCACCCTGAATGTTTCCATATTTTTTTGAGCCTTAACCATAAACCACCAATTTATGGACATTAAATGGGCTAAACCTCTCACCTACCCTAACCCATCTATTTAAACACCCCCTCCCCCCCTTTCAATTTCATTTCAAATTCATTTATGATCCTATCCTCCTCTTCCCATCCTCTCCATCTCCTCTCCTTCTCTAGCCCAGCCATGGTGGGTAGATGCAGAGGACAAAACTTTCGTGACCCTGCAAGCAGCCTCTCCTCTCCTCCCCCCCGCCTGGGTCCAACCCCTGGCCTCATTCTCCTCGCGCCGCGCCTTCCCCACCACCCGCCGCTTATGCCCCTCCCATCGGGCCGCTTGCCCCACGCCCCAGGCAAACCCCACAGGTTGCGCAGGCCACCGCTTCCCATGCCTCAGCACGTCCCGCCCCACGCAGTACTATACCTCGGTCGGGCCCCTGCTCCTCCCTCTCCTCACACATCCTAAAGCATCCCGAAGGCCCCACCTTCCTCAAAGGGCCCGAACCTCCGGCCTAGGGGACTCTTCTGTTCCGTAGACTCGTGGATCCCCAAATACCACCCAATCGAGCCCTAATGAGCTCTCCTTCGGGACTCCGTCCCAACCTTAATCATCAAAGAATTTACCTCCACTACACCATTATAGGAAATAATCGATTCGAAAGTGCAAGGGATTTGCATGACGAGGTTCCATTATGATCTCGTCTTCCGAAGATCCGTAGCCCTGAGATTTGAGACGCAGCATTCAGTGTGTAGAGGTACCCTGAGCCATTTATGACCCCACATCGATTTTTCTACCCTCGGGTAGTCATCGAGTTCTATCACACGATGATCCCAAGCGAGCCCAACCCGAAAAGCTATCCATTCTCACTATCTGATGGTCACCAGGATACCGGGCCACGATATAGCAGCCTACGCTCAACTCTAAGGGTCCCCGCTAACCCCAAGCAGACATAGCAAAGGGGTCCCATCCCTCGACTAGTGGAGATGGTTCGCTTGTTATCCCCGGACACTCACAATCGGGCCTATCTTTGCTCGTGAGTGTTCTCTCCGAGTATACCCTTACAGACCATATACACTGCGGGTCTAATCTTTTTTCGCCTCCAACACATAGTACGAGAAGAGGAGCCATTCGAGGCTTTGTATCGTATAATGTGAGGGTTTCCGGGGTTTAGCCCGGCCGAGCTCACATGACATCCTATTCCACTTCGAGTATAAGGTTCATCAGAGGAACATAACCAGAAATGAGTCCACCCCCTCCCGTTCCCGACTTTATGCCGTGTATTATGCACACGCCTACGAGCCTAGCTAGAGTCAACAATGCTAAGATTGTGAGGCCATCCTTACAGTTGATCGGTGCAGATCATGCCCTGCTCTTATCGCCTCCCACCTATGGAGCTAGCCGAGGACCACCCGGCCAGACCGACCTTCCCACAAGAGGAGCAAACACTCCAAAGAGTGCATATTGAGGAGCCTCAAAGTTCTAGGATCCCGAGTTCCAGCCCAAATTCACATCGTCTATCACAAGACCGCTCCCCGTGATCCTCTCGCACCTACAAAGCCCTCGACCCCAGCATTAATGGTACTCCATGATGTCACGAACCGAAAGCATCACAACACTGCCATCACAACATATTTCTATATCCACTCGGGGATTTCCTGGCCATCATGGATGCAGTCTGGCCATCATGGATGCAAATCTCAAGACACTTCGCCCACGTCCCGTATCACGGCGACCATGCTACCCTAGCCGAGAGGTCGACTCAGACCGAGGCCACCACGGCCTGCACTCGCATACTCGCACGTAATTGGGCCATCCTCATGTAGATTCGCAGTTACACTGGACCACCTTCTCGATTTCCCATCTGTGGCCTCGCCTGTGCCTCTATAGTTCCTCCTCCAAAGCAAAGCCACTCTCGCAGATTTCTCTCATGACTTCATACAGCTGTGCCAGCAGAAGGTACCCACTCCTCCGGCTACACCAGCAACACCTTAGCCTACCCAAGGTGAGGATGACCTCCCATCGACTACACACTGAGGAGGCAGCACTTCCTTCTCTAACTTTCCAATCCGAGCCCCATTGCGGACAATGTGACATTTGGTTGGGGCGGAGAGTTAGCGAAGGAAGTGACTTTTACATTCATGTTTATTTCGCTATTTTGAACAAGCCCTTTTTGTGATGTTTAGTGGCTTGTTACTTATCATTTTTTGTTGAAGCTGTAGTTGTCTTTGTAAAGATGAAAATATAGCCATATATCTTTTTATACATACCATACAACTTATTTTCTCAATTCAAAAACTGCACCCATTTTTGCACCCATTTTTCATGGCTACTTAACTTGCAAGTTGGAAAATTAAACACTCGCCTAATGCTATTGATGTTAGATTAGCTCCATGCACTAAGCAGATGATCAAATAAGTCTCATGGTTTTCACCCTTCTTCTTCCACCTTTAGCTAACCACATTACGCGGCACTCATTTTTTCTTCAATAAGCTAAGAAACTGCCTAGCCCCCTTACTTTGCAAATCCACCCTAGTTTCGCTTGACCACTTGTGGCCAGGTTAAGACCTCAAGAAAAAGAAGGCCAATGAAGTCTTCTACAAAAAATAAAAAATAAAAAAAAATAAAAAAAGAAAAGAAAAAGAATAGAAAAGCCGCGACACTCTGTCTTGAAACCCAAGCACGGTTCGAGGGGTATATGACGAAAGTCTTTAAAACTTGGTGCCCTAAACCAACTGGTTGGGAGCCACCGACTTAGTGCTCGTTACATGGGTGGATAGGTGGGGTTTAGCGAGTTGTAGGTGCTGGAGTTTCGAAATCATTCGGAGTCCGGGATGAAACCTAAAGAGTTAGTGGTCGAAAGATCCTTCTGACTTGATGCCCTAAGCCTTAATCGGCCTGGAGTCATCGGTGGATCCCCTCGCATAACTGACTTTGGTGAGGGTTGGATTCTCAACATTGCACCCTACAACATGAAAAGAAGTGTGAATAAGAGTGGAGCCAAATTTATTTAGGTCGGGTCACCGTCTAGGCCTCAAGTAAAGAGTTTGCTGGGGGAGAGAGCAATAGCTGGCTTATTGTTAAACCGATCATATAAACAATTAGATTTGTGAAGTTTTCTGTGTTGATTCTCGAAGTTGATACTCTTCGAAACTTGATTTTGTATGACATTTATTCTCCCAAGATGGTTATTAAAAGTGTGGTCTGGTGATTCATATCAAGGTTAGACATTACCATCCGTATACTTTTTGAAATACCTTTATTTTTTTGTTTTTGCTTTATGGAACATAATTTATCTCGCTTCTCTTTCTTTCTCATTACCGCTAAGGGACTAGCAATGTGTCGTTTGGGGGGAGTGATTAGTGCCTAAATAGTGCTATTTTGAACCCTGTTTATTGTAGGTTTCGAGCACTTTTTATGTACTAATTAACTTAAATAACTAAATTGACACACCAAGGTCTCGACTACACTACTGATCGCATTTTGTGACTATTTTAGTAGTTTTGCAAGCTAAATTAGGCTAAAGTCATCGAGTCACTGAGTTTAAGAATCCAAGTCGAACCCTGAGTCGTGTCGAAGTCGAAGGAAATTAGAGCAGAAAATGGAAGAAATCAAAACACTGCAAATTTTGTAGGGTTGTGAAAATTCCCCAAGAACCTCGTTAGAGCCCTCGAGGTTGCAATCTCGCAACCCGCACCTCGTGTCTTGCTGGACCATTTTTGTACCTTTTCCCAAACTACCCTCTTGTATTTTTTGGTAGTTTATACATTTGTAATTTTCCCTGATTCAGCAAGATATAAGCCTCACAAGTTCGTACTGTGACATCACTAGAATGCACAATTTTGGCGTGAAAGCTAAATTTCTCCCGCATGTTTTCTTCCCTCATTTCTCATTTTCACTTTTCTTCGCTTGCCAAACACCCCCGAGGATGACAACTCGTGAGGGACGGTCAAGCCCTCCTATCCTCAAGAGTAGGGCTGCGTAGGGTTTTAAGGTAAACTACTAGTCCTCTTATTTTTAACGCGAGCAGTTGTTGTCATTTATGCCTCTATCTCTCACTCTTGTGCTTAAGCCCTTTGACAGATCCCGATTGACCAAGACTTGGCAATCTTAAGGCCCAAGTGGATGCTTATTACTAGATCCACTGATGCTCGTTTAGTTGCCATTTATTTGTCACCGTAGGTAGCTCAAAGGATCAATTTCATCGTCTTCAAACATTAATGACCAATAAACAGCTTTTTCTCAAGCATAAAACTACAGTAGCTTATTCTATAGCTAAATGAAGATCTGGTTCGGGAAATGACTATAGGTCATTCTCCCCAACACGAGGAAATGGACCCGAGGACCTCTCAATTGCCCTAAAACTCCAAACCTAGTGGCCCGAGACTTCAAGGAGTTCTTTTTACATATTACTACATTTATTGGTAGTCTTCAAATCACCAAACCCACTGTTTTTATGAAAAGCCTAAAATCCAAAGTGAAATCACAATTTTGACTCAACTGTTGGTTACCTACACGAAGAAAACCCATCAATGTGTTCGACCCTAGAGCCCCTATACTGCAGTAGCTATGCTATGGCAGTATGAGGTTTAGGTTTATAAATATTATTGATTATGAGCACCAAATCTCTACCCCAATGCATACTACGATTTTAGCGAATCATTATGTTGCAACATAAACTGATCTGTCGTAGTATTCTTCATGTATTGCTCTTTAATTTCTTGTCGCGACATAAGATACCTTGTCGCAACAGAATTTATGCTTTCTTCCTGTTTCTAATGTCGCGACAGGAGCTTTTATGTCGCAACAGGTTCTTCTTGAATTTGACATCTAGCTGACAAACCTTATCGCAACATTATCTTTCTTTGTCTAAGCTGACTTGTTACATTCTTCCCATGTTCTGTCACGACACGCTATCTTTTGTTGCGACATAGCTCATCTTCTATATTCAGTCCTTTGTGTTGTGTAAGAAGAAATATTGTTGTGATAGATTTTCCACTGCATTATTTGACGCTTATTATGACACATGTAACTCCCATCGCAACATAGACCGCCGTAATTGCTCTTTTTCTCTTCTTTTTCAATAAATTTTCTCCTTTCGAATTAAAACCTCGCAAAACACACAAAGTTGGTGAATAATCCATAATTTGGCATTAAAACATATCCGAATATACTAAAATAAGCCAAAAATTATTGTATGATGAGTTTAAGACGCATCATCAAATTCTAAAATCTTAAAGCCGCTTTGTTGTCCCCAAGCAAGAAAATAAAATTTCGCTTGTCCTCAAACAATTCAAATTTTTTATTTTTAGGGATATTTTTTCTCGTCACGTAATCCTTTAATCCACTCTAAATTGAAACTAGTTAGTTGCAGCATGGTTTCAAATTTAGTTTTCAATTCAGACTTAGGAAAAATTTTGAATTATTGTCACAAAACAAACTAATGATTTCTGAAATTCATCCTAATCTGTGAGTGTGTGACGGTCTTATTTCCCTTTCTCCTTGGAAAAATAAGCTTATTTTCTGGGGCCTGACATAGTTATTGTATATCATTTTAAGTCCCATATGCTTGTTTTTCATATTTGTCTCCACTATTGTAGGCAAATATAACCTTTAAGATCAATTAGTGTTGGGCATGGTGCCCTAAAAGCATGTAATTTATACCGCTTCATGAAAAACAATTTTCTATATTTGATTCTTTATATATGTGTTGCATAATTTAGTAAATATTAGAAAATCCCAAGTTTATTAATGTAACTATAATCTTAGTATATAACAGTTATATATGAGATGATCAAGATTATAGATAATAAACTAAATTGTCCGTAGTAAATCGTAGGATCATTCATAATACTACCGCACGATCCACCGAACATTAAGAATGCAAAGAATTGATCCGGATTATTGATAGTGACATTAAATGGAGGTGCTTTATGTAATCTGATTACATAGGACGCATTCAGACATGAATTAAACTTTAAATAATAAATTGCTATAATTAAGAGTTTAAACCGTGTCACTAGGATGATCATATGCATATTGATTTCCTGAATCCTGTAGCCATGGGAGCTCTGCCTATTTCAATAGGGCCTTTTGATTTACAGTTACTTGCTCTGTCTCCTAAGACAAAGCCCAATACTTATGTCTTAGAGGCCCATTGAGATAGTATTTGAACATGTCCTGATGATACTTAATCCAAACCCTTCGAGTGAAGCTTCTGAGCACTGATTCCTTAAATGTTAATTCGAACCGAACAGCTTTGAGCGCCTAATTTATAACAGTTTATAAATTCAATTGTCTACTAATGAATTAATGAAACTTAAGGATAAAGATATCACTAGAGGTAAAACTGTAATTTACCTAGCTCTAATGATAATCAATTTGAGGATTGAATTGCATGTAATGATCAGCGTATCAATGGACTGCTTTATATCACTACGAAATTATTCTATATAATTACAAGAGTTCGCCGCATTTTTTTTCTTAGTGAAATAATATTTCAAACTAATAAATTAGATTAATTGATTAAAGAGTTTAATTAATTATCAAATTTATTGGAGCTTGGAATTATAGGTCCATAGGTCCCCGGGCCGCTTCTATAAAACACTGTACAAGATTAAATTAACAAAAAAAATCCCTTGGAGGGCATAGTTGTAAAAGAAATTGTTTCATAGCAACTATGTAATTATTGGATAATTAAATGTTAATTAATTAATTATTGAATTAATTAATATATGGATGAAACGATTAATTTGAGAAATTAATAACATTAATTAATTATTGAATTAATTAATTAATAGTAATTACTACATGGATAAATGCTAATTTGAGAAATTAATCATTTATTTTGGTCACTTAATTTGAATTAATTTTAATTCAATATTTAAATATGTCACTTGATCCAATGGTTGAGATCAATTCAAGGCATATTATAAATGTAGTAAAACTCCTGAAGGCCAAGAAGTGATGGAAAATAGAGAAAAAAAGAAAGAAAGAGTTTACTTGCCTCAATCTAACCCTCTGATCTCATGTGTTGAGAATATCAATAGTTCTAAAAAACAAAACTTTGTTAACTGCATGTTCCACATGTTCCCATAGTTAGAGTCGACACCTGGCGCCTAGTCGGTCAAGGGCCAACAAAGGCTAGGCCAGATCCGGCCAGCTGTACCGGGCCCTACTGGCCACAATTTTAGAAGTAAACAAACTTCGCCCAAACCACGCCGGTCGAGCCAAATAGCCTTAGTGCAAAAATCGGGCTGTCCCGCCCGCACACGCCGCCATATTGGGTCGCCAAATTTGGCTCGTTTTTTCGGCCAATAATTTAATGGTCTACCGCCTGCACCTGGTAAACGCTAATTTTGCCACCCTACCAGAATAAGACAGAACACTGAAGATCGTGGAAAACATGGAAAAGAAAAAGGAATCTTGAGTTTGCCAACCTCTGCTGCTTAAAAATCTCCTTAATTTGATGGAGGTAATTCTTCTTTATGGTTTGTTGATTAGTATGCATGTACCATATGATCGTAAAAAGAGTTTTTATTAATTTTTAAAATTTACTGGACCCAAAATCTTCCGCTGCAAACTTTGTTTTGAACTTTAAAAACCTTCAATTAGCTCTTTTAGGCTTGTAAAGCTCAAGCTTAGGTTATTAGATGATACTGGTAACTAGGCTAAAAATTACCTGCATTCTAATCTTTACTTTTGCATCTGCCTCTATCCTTCATCCCTTTCTTTTCTAATGATGTCAGAAAAGAAATTTTTTTTCCCCAAACTTGATCTTGATGTACCATACTGTATACTCTCATCTTGCATTTATTTGCCACTCCGTCATTCTTTTCAAGTCGCCCCTTTAGATAGAAGCCCTTTTTTCTTTTTCTTTTCACTATTAAAATTCTTGCACAGTGCAATGCTTTTGCCTTAGGCTTTCTACCACTCTTAGAGAACTTTGGGTTAATAGTTCCCATACCAGTTGCCATTAGGGTAATAGGTGTTGAAACACCCCTATGAACTTAATTGTTCAAGAGAGGAAGACCACAAGACAAAACTTATTCCAATTTGACAATTTACAATCTTTGACTTCTTCTTTGCATTTCTTTCCTTTCCTTCATTTGTTCTTTTCTTTCTTCATCCTTCATTCTTGACTTCCCTTCAAATCAAAATAACATTCCCCTAATCTTCAGATATGCATTGTGAGGTTCTTTTCCTGAAACCTGGGTAATAAAGGGTTCTTTACTGTAGGATTAGAATAAAGGAAGGGTTTGAGGTTTCTAATTGCTGCTTCAATGAAGAAATTAGGCAATTTGGCTAAATTTGAATTAGAGTGTATGCTTTCAGCATATTATGAGGGTAGGCTGTGAAAAGGCTTAAACTTCCCCAAGGATGTTTATATCACTCCTTTGCTAGTATTGCCTAGATTTCGCCTTGACTAATAATCTAACAAGTTCTAGGACATTGACTATTTTGAGATTTAAGAGTGAACCCAGAAGATGTCCCTAATTTTTCACAATTTTTAAGGGACTCACTTTGACCACGTACGCTATTTTTCAGATTTTTACCGACCTTACCGGGTTACACACAACAGCTTCAAAAGTCTTAATTGTGTTTCATTGAGTAATGCCTTCCTAAATCCGATCATCCAACTTCATTTCCGCCTGTAACCGTAACTTCCTTTCCAATTAGGGATTAGCCTACCAATGCATCTATCGCTGGTTGTTTCGATTTGAATTTTGTTGTCGCGGTTATTTTAATTCAAGTAAAGAAGTTCCATTTTGATCATGCATTCAATTTCACACAATACAACACAACCACAATTGTTCTCAAGTCATTTCACCCAAACATGCTGTAACAAATAAACAATTTGATCCAGGTAGTTGATTTCTTCTTTATTCAACCAAGCAAATGGCAATCATGAAGCAAAGAAAATTAAATAAAACACACCAAACAATCAAAAACACAAATGAACACAAATTTTTTGCAAAAATCTTTATTTTATTTAGAGGAAAGATTAGAATTTTGTATATAAAGAGGATGATGAATGATTATAGATAAACCTCCACTGGCAATTGGCTTTCCTTTGGGATTTGTTCTATCACTACTTGTTCCTCTTCTTCTTCTTCATGCTCCTCCGCCACTTCCACAATTTCCATTTCTCATTTTTCAATTGCCTTGATCAGCCCTCGTGGTTGTGCTATTGGGGTAGAGAAACCTTATTTCTTCCTTTACCCATATCCCTTTTAATCCAGCCAAGATGCAGATCCTGGTGATTGTGGTTGGATGAGGGATTAATCCCCTTTACACCTTGCGGGAAGCTCCGATAAATGTTTCTAATAGAGCTCACATCAAACTTGTATCCCTTCAGTAACGCATACAAGATGATGGCTTCCTGCTCCCTTATTGTGCTCAGAGGCTTTGTTGGAATTATAGCAGAGCTATGAAATAAAACCACACCTTGGCTTCTTTCATTGATGATTCCATGGGATTTTTTATAGCCCACTTCCCCTTTCCATCCGTCAGAAACTTAACATCTTCTCCTCATGGTCAGGTTCCTTGGAGCAAGCTTTTGTACTTAGATCCATTCTTACGATCTTTGATTTGGAAAACTTCATTGATCCTTTCATGGCCCAGGGGAACTCATATACCCCTGACGTACACTAAATCTTCTTTCATCTCTGCCATGTTGGCATAGAATTCCCTGACTAATACAACAAACCTAGGTGGTTTGTGCATGTAGAACAAGCTCTAGCCCCTTTTTTCGATTATCTCTGCAAAGGGAGAGATGAATTTACCAAATCCCCTTTCTCCTATAAACCCTTTGTTTCTCAGATTCTTCTCCCATAAGGAGTACCGTCCCGAATGAACGCTTTATCATCTTCGACTCAGCCTGGGCTTCAACTCTACTTTGTTAAGCTCTTTCGCTTTTGTCCCTTCGAGCTAGGCCTCAGGCTCCTCTTTCCGCCTTCCCTGGTTCTACCACTCAAGTTGTTTATGTCTCGAGGTTCCGCATGAACCTCCGCCTCACCGGCCAGATATTCTCGCCATCATCTCACCGAGATTTGGGACCGTGTTTAGGTTCCGCTATGGATGAGATCCTCAGTTCGTTTGTGGTCTTGAATTCTGTGTTTTGAGATGTCAAAGAGATGAAGAAACTGTAAATTCTCTCGTGAGAGTATGAATGACGGAAGCAATCGTAGTGAGGTGGTCAGCTTTTAGAAACACTCTTCGCCAATGGCTCAATAAATGAATGTTTCTCTTCGTTTGTCGCAACAATTAATGATTAGGTCACAATAATAACCTTGTATATAACTGTGAATTTATCTCGTGACTTTTCAAATTAAAATTTATACCTGTGCTATTATCAAAACATTCAATAGTCGTGGATAAACTTTAGTGGTTACCTTACTGTGTTACAATCATGTTGTGATAAGAGAAATATTGTCGTGACAAAAATTTTCTTTGTAGATAGAAAGGTATGTCGTGACATTGAGAAGAATGTTGCGACATTTTTTTCAATCATTCAATTCAGATTTGTTTAAATATTTCTAATCTCAGGTCATGACATAAAATTGCTTTTTCAAATTGAGTCCAAAATTATTTATGTTGTGACATTCTTTTTCAACATTGTGCCTAAAAGTTTGTTGCAACATGCAAATCAGGGTCACGACAAGCTTTTCATCTTGTTGCAGTAAGTGATGTCGTGACCTAATTTTCAAGTGTCGCGACAAAGATTTGATTCCTCAAATGTCTACAAGTTTAAACTACCTTCCAATTCAGCTAATCACCCACAATTCAATTATTCAATTCAGGATTGTTAAAACATTTGTAGCAACAGACTTTCATCAATTCAATGATGAACAACAATCATTAGCATCAAAATAATCAATCAAAGCATTTAAGCACTTAGCACTTGAAAGTTGTCTAATTAATTAGGCTCTAAAATCATCAAAATTTCTAAACTTCAACTATGCATCATCTATAACAAATTTAGAGAGATAGAAATACTCCCCTTGTCGTGGCGATTTATAATAATTCGGGGCTTTGAGGCAACATGTTTTAAAATAACTTATGATTCCAGCTCATCTTTCCCAGCCCAACATCAAAAACATTTTGTGAAACATAAAATTTCCTAACACAATCAAAAGTAAACTTCAAAACTGGCAAAAGTAATCAACATCACTCAAAGTTAACAAAATAAAAGACTCTATTCGCTGTTTCCAAGAAGCCGCCGCTTTAATGTCCTTAGCTAGACACAGTCGCAGTGTTTAGTTTCAAATAGTTTCTTCTCTCTTTCCAAACTGATCTCGCTCCACTGCTTCCTCCAAGATAATACTTCCTTTAATCTCTCCATCATTTACTTTGAATCTCACCTCCGATTCGCCAATGTTACCGCCCAAAGGGCACTTGCTACCACAGCATGGACCACTCCATTTTCAACGTTGTGCTCTCCCCGGAAATAACTTTAGCCCTGGAGCTGTATAAGAGAACTTGTCTCTCGCCTTTGAATTCTCTCCCCTAAGATCTTTCGTCATGCCACCTCTCCGGGGTCTTTTCTTTCAGAGATTCTCGGCATTGTCATGTTTCTCTTATTTCTCAGCCTCTTCCAATTCATTCATTCGAGAAGTCTCTCTTTCTCCTTTGCACTGAAAAAGTCACAATTCAAGCTTTTTTCGATGGCCCACATAGCTTTGTATTCAGCTTCTAAGGAAGATGACAAGGTTTTCCTGATATACAATTTCAGAGGACATTCAATGGGAGTTTTTGTAACTAAATTTATAAGCCCACAAGCAGATCATCATCCAATTTTTATAGACCGCTCCTTCCTACTATGATTAACTCGTTTTCTCTCTAGAATTTTCTTGACCTCCCTATCGAAATTCCCACTGTCCATTTGATTGAGGATGATAAGCCAATTCCATTATATGTTTGATTCCATATCTGCTCATGAGTTTTGCAAAAACTTTATTTAAAAAATGGCTTCCCTCATCACTGATGATTGTTCTGGGTGCTCCAAATCTGCTCAAAATGTTTTTTTGTATAAACCCAATCACTATGATGACATCATTTTTGGGATAAGCTGTTGCTTCCACCCATTTGGATACATAATCCACAGCTAGGAGGATGTACATATTGCCAAATGATAATGGGAAAGGTCCCATAAAGTCTATTCCCCATACATAAAAAATTCGCACCACAAGAATTCCTTGCAGGGGCATTTCATTTCTTCTGCTTAAGTTTCCCATTCTTCCTCGATTAAGTATCACACAGTCTTTTCCTATTTAAAAATTAGCTTTAAATAGAGTAGGCCACAAACTGATTCAGAATTTTCAAGTTGTCTCGTTTCCTCGAAAGGGTCTCCTCCATATTGTGATGCATGACATTTTTCTCCTCCATAATACCCCTTTGTTCTATTTCCTCTCTATTACATCTCTTATGATCATATATTATGTCTTTTCTATACGTAGTGGGCCATCCATATATACAATTTGCAATCACACTTCCGTCGGTAGCCGGGTCTCAAATGCAGGCTGACCCCACAAATCAAGAATTCACAATATCCGCATGCCTGTATGCTTTGTACTCACATAACATAAATAGCTGCTCATTTGGAAAAATTTCTGCTATCTCTGTTCCCCTTTATGTTCCAACAATTCTCTCTAATCTAGACAAGTGATCTGCTATCACATTATCACTACCCTTTTTATCCTTGATCTCAAGATCAAACTCTTACAGCAGTAGTACCCATTTGATCAGTCTTGGCTTGGCATTTTTCTTTGCCATTAGATATTTAATTGTAACTTGATCAGTGTGTATTACAACATGGGACCCCAATATATAAGGCCTGATTTTTTCACAAGCAAATACCATTGCCAGCATCTCCTTCTCTATGGTAGAGTAGTTCTCTTATGCCTCATTGAATGTTTTTATTGGCAAGTATATAGCCTGAATATCTTTTCGCTCTCCGTCCTAATACAACTCCGACAGGACATAATCACTGGCATCACACATAATTTCAAACTCATTGTTCCAGTCTTGTGTCAACATAATGGGAGCTGATACTAATATGGATTTGATTTTCTCAAATGTAGATCTACATGATTCATCAAAGTCAAATTTTGCATCTTTTTCCAACAGTCTACACAATGGTTTAGAGATTTTTGAAAAATCATTTATGAACCTTCTATAAAATCCAGCATGTCCCAAGAAGCTTCTTATTCCCTTCACTGTTGTGGGTGACATGAACATAAATCTTGGCTTGGTCTACTTCCAATCCATCAAACATAACTATGCTCCCAAAAACAATACCTTCAGCCACCATGTAAATGGGCATTTTCCCAATTCAAAGCTAGATTTTTGTCTCGCACTCAAGTACCGCTTAAGTTTTCAAACAATCTCTTCTGCAACCGAATCCATATACTGAGAAGTCATCCAAGGCGAATATCCATAACCTCTTCCACCAAGAAAATATAGACATCATACATCTTTGAAATGTGGCAGAACATTACATATAATCTAAATGAACTTCTTAAAGTAAGGTGCTATAAGGACATGTAAATTTTGATTTCTCCGATCCTTCCGGGTTATTTCAATCAAGCTATAACCATAATATCCATCAAGAAAACAAGTAATGGGAGTGTCTTGCCAACCTCGTCCAACATCCGTAAAATGAAAAGGTAGAAGATAATCGGTCCCCGCAGCTAGCAGGAAAGCTCAAAGTAGTCTATACAAACTCTGCATCCTGTCATAGTTCTTATAGGAATCAATTCATTCTTATCATTTCTGATCACATTGAATCCTCCCTTCTTTTGAACCACATGTACTAGGCTCACCAAATGACTGTCTGAGATTGCATATATAAAGCCTGCATTTAGCCATTTCAGCACTTCTTTTTCTCTCTCGAATTGGGAATTCTTTCATTAATGGATTAAGCCTCCGATGTTCCTATAGAAGTTCCATCATTCTCCACAGGATTCATACATATTGAGGGACTAATTCTTTCTAAATATTCTATAGACTAAGCTTATTGCTTTATATTTTCTCGAGTCTCCATGGCTTGGCTCATCCACCAGTTAATCCAGCTCGAAATGATAACTCGGTTTTCCTTTAAGGTAAAAAGGTATTTCACAACAAAGTAAATTCCTTTGAGAAATTAAACCCTCTGGAAGCTTTGTTTTCTTCTACAACTTTTTCTTCATAACCGAAGCAAATCTTTCTCACTGCACCGATTTCTCCAACACTCAACATCAATCTTTAATTTAAAATCGTATTCTCAGTAATTTCAACTTCAAGATGCTCAAGATAATGAAATTGGTCTCTATCGAGAATTCATCAATTCAAATATAGCAATGGCCATCAGAATCGATGAATTTTTTTCTATAATTTCACGGGTCAAGACTACCGAAGCTCGTCGTTTCAAACTGTGATTGATATTGAAGTGCACTGCTTCATCTCCAACCTTGAGAGTCAGTTCCCCTTTTTTCACATCAATCAGTGATGCCCTTGTTGCTAAGAATGGTCTTCCTAACAACAGTGAGACTTGTTTGTCTTTCTCTATATTAAAGACCACAAAGTCCACTGGAAAGACATATTTCCCCACTTTGATAAGCACATCTTCAAGGATGCCCTTAGGATGAGCCAATGTTCTATTTGCCATATGCTGGGTAATGGCTGTGGGAGTGAGCTCCCCAAACTTCTAATCTCGAAAATGCATGCAGGCACGGGCTGATGCTAGCTCTAATCACACAATGCTTTTCCCATATCAACATCCCCAATCTCGCAGTGCAGAGCAGTGGCCGCCTCGATCCTCATTTTCTCTCGTGTCTTCAAAATCACCGCATCGCAGTTGCCGTTAGCTCACTATCCCTTCCTCAATAATCTTCCTTTTTTTGCTCAATATATCTTTCATGAATTTGTTTACCTATATATCCTGAGTTAATGCCTCAGAAAGAGCTTGATCTCTATCTTCTTAAACGTGTTTAAGAATCTAGAGAATTGCTCCTCTAGCTTTGCTTTCTGCAGCCTTTAAGGGAATGGAACTGGAGGATTGTAAGCTTTAACTTCTTCCTCTTTCCCCACATCAGTTGCATTTATGTTGTTTCTTTCTCGCAGTTCCCGAACCGTGGCCGCCGAGTTCCTCCTATTTCTACTCTGCTTCGTCTCCTCCCGTGTCTTCTTTCGCCTCTCCTTTTATTAGCTTCTCCGCCACTTCCCAATACGCTATACAAATTCCTTAGATTCTTCTTTCTAGTGTCACTGGAAATGAACCCTTAGGTTCTTTCTACACAAACTGGAGCCAATTGCTCTATCCGATTCCGTATTCTTCAAAGAGGCATTAGTGTTTGTCCGAAACACAATTGTTTGTCGGGAAGTTTTCAAGTGTCGAAAATTTCTTTCATCAAAATCCTTTTGTTTTTTGACAATGAAACGGGGCTATCTAATCTTCAAAGGACAGCTCATTTTCTAATTTCTAATACTCTCCTCCATTGTCCTCCTCACAAGGTTGTTCTTGGAACCTAGGTCGAAAGTATAAGCCGCTGCACTCGCCCAGCTCAGGTCCCATGAAATTCCTCCACCATATGAAAAGTTTTCACGGTTCCTAGTGCTGGTGTATAGTGTGTTGGCAAGTCAGTCAGGGCTTGGAAGGTGGATGGAATCTCTTGCTCATTCATATACTTGGTCTCCCAAACTTGGTATGGCTCTTTCTCCAACTTGTTCCTCGTAATCCTTCTACTTATTTCTTCTATCGCTCCCACTTCATGTGTACAAAGCAGCATTCTTCTCTTTCATTGTTTCCCACTTGTTCATCAGATCCAACTTTGCTTCTCATGGCCGCTATCTCTATCAAGCCCAATAAAGACCATTTCCTTTCAACCCGGCTGCTCGCTCCTTTGAAGCTTCTTCGGGATAGCTCTCAGAGTTGCATTTGGCAAGGTCTTCAATCGCCGCCATGCCTCCTCTGCATTTCTTCTTTTAAAAGCCCCACAGCTGGATGCATCAATTATACCCTTGAAGGCATAATTCATAACATGATAGAAAATATCCATCCGAGTGGTCGATCTAATATTCCATATAGGGACATCTTTTCAACAATCTTGAATCTCCCATGCAAGCAGAGTGTGCCTCATCTTCCTGCTCAAGACTATTCTCCTCTCTCCTTCAATAGTGAGAGCCGGAGGAAAGAATCTGCCTCTTTCTCTCACAAGCATCCACCAATTCTTCCCAAGTGTTTACTGATCCCACTAGCAATGAATCAAACCATGCTGTCGCTACATCTCCTAAATTGAAAATGAACAAATAGCTCGATTACTTTTGGTCTCACCCCATCATCTGATCAGAGCCGCTATCCTCATGAATCTTCCCATATGTTCATTGGGATCTTCGTAGGTGGTCTATGAACCGGTGCGTTGCCGCATATAGTAATCAATGCGGGTTTTAGCCAAAATTGTTTGTTTCAATTGCAAAGCTGTCTTACTGCTGTAGTATTCTGGGAGCACAGCTCCTCTAAAGTCCTCCATAGTATTAGGCCTCTAATTTCTCTCAACTTCTTCTTCTTTTTCTGGAATAGTCTACAATCTTTCTCTTTGATTTGCCATATTTATGGATTCTGCACTGGTGATTCTTCTCAGATTCTATAGGGTTCTCTCAATGTTTGTGTTCAGAGGCAACAGATCTGCTTCTGGTCTTCTATGCATTTAAATTATTTTTGAAAGTAGAAACACACTAAGATCAAATGGAGTCAGTGATATCAAAAAATTATATATTTGTTTAGGCTTCCAAAATATCAAGTGGGTTTATGCAAAATCATTATTGTCGTTAAAACCGGTTGTTGTTTTCAATTTTTGTAAAACAAAGAAAAATGTCCAAATTAGCATTTATCTCTTTTGTCAGAATATTGATTTTTAAATTCCTTTGATCCACGACAACGACGCCGTAAACTTGTTGACCAATTTTTGTATAGAGATCAAATTTATGCTACTCTTACCCAAGGACTATTACCTAATCCCCAGTAAAGGCACCAAAAACTTGTTTAGACCCAATAGAACTTGTATGTTCATCATAAAAATTGATTTGTAAATGAAATCATTGAAGATTTAATGGTCATCATGCAAGTGCAATGTGTCGTATAAGTAATAAAAGTGGACCCATAAGTCCCGGGACATCTTTCCCATGTAGATTGAAAAGAATTTAAAGAACTAATTCCTAACTAATTAAGTTCCACAATTATTTGAACTTCCATTTCATAAAATTTTTAGTAACCTAACTAGAATTCTACTATCTAAATTTCTACATCTATAATAAAAGGAAAATTTAATATCCTAGACCTAAACTGGACTGAACTAGATTATTGCTAGAAGTAGACACTAGGATTTCACTTATGTCAAATTATCAATTCTTGCAACATAATCTAATTCTATTCTATCATGAATTGGAATCTGAAATTGTCAAAGAGGCAAGGTAGTATAGTTTGGATTTCTCTCTTAACCATACATTTCACTGATTAGAGAGTCATGTTCATTTCTGAAACACGTGTCTAACCAATTACTTGTAATCATATATTCTTTATAAGATCTGGGTATTTTTATTTTCCAATACTGTATACCCATTTCTAATTACTATAGATTTCTTGCTTCCCAAGACAGGGCCATTGCCAGATTTCTACAAGATGAACGATGTCTCATCCTTGAGATCTTAAAGAGTTCTCCTTTTCCTTGATTAGATCTAAGCTAAATACAGATCAAGATCATTCCTCCGCATCACAAGGAGAGATCTCTAATTGATTAAATTGATGGGATCACAAATTAATTCTCAAACCATGAGTAAATTTATGATTTATATAAGTAATCTTCGTAGCTCATTGCCCTTCAATATTATCTAGCATACCCCAACTGATCCATGCCTCGTAAATCTCCCAACTCGGGTGGTCACTTAGAGGGCTTCCTAAACCGCAGCCGATAATTAGTCTCTTTATGGGTATAGTTATTAATAGTCGGGAACAATTCACTTTAGCGAATCAATACCATTCAATAAATTCAAAATTCTCAATCCAAGAAATCTCTTTTGAATTGTGTAGGAAAGACCATAACTAGCATCAGATCTTTCCAAATGTGAAGGAAGCCCCAAAATCGAATCACAATGAACACCGGGAATATTGATTAGGAAATTTCAATGCAATTGTATCATCCTAAAGAAATGAATTCCAAATTTTTATCTAGACTTCATTAGTTAAACAAGAATCAAAATTGATTCTAACAATTTAATTCTAACTTCAAACTTAAACAATTCATTGTTTCAATTCCAAAATGTATTGAAATTCTACGCTAAATCTAATTCCACGGCGAAAGAAAAATAAAAAGAAAATAAACCAAAAATATAATACAAAATAGTCCTCAGCTCCCCAGATGCTCTGGTTTTTTCGCCGATTGACTGCCTCGCTTTCCTCAAATGTTTATATTTATAGAGCTCTAGAAGTTTGGGCCCTAAATTCGAGGCTGCATTGTGGATCTCCAAAATTTTGGCCCAGATTGCATTCTTTGTCGTGACCTGAAAGTGTGGTTGCGACAGAGTTTTAATTCTTTATTGTAGGTCTCTTTTGTAGCATGCAGAGTTTTGTCGCGACCGTCCCCTCGGCATCCTCTCTTGAATTCGCTATGAGTAGAGTTTTTCTCCGTCACGACATCTTTCTTTGACTCCTCTTTAACACCTATCTTGCAAGGTCCGTCGTTCTATCCATTCCTATGTTGCAACAATCTCATGTGATTATCGAATAGTTATGTTACGACATTAATAATTGTGTTGTGACAAGAAAGCCACAAGGTTTTAAATTGATGTCGCTACCCGCTTATGTCAGCGACAAAGATTTCTCAGAAGTTCTTGTCAGAACAATGTTTCTTCGATTGCTGCATTTGCCGCAACCAAGAAAGTTCTGGTCAGAGTCTTGTCACCACTTAACCCGATTTCTTATTGCAGCTTCATTTCGATGTTGCAACATAGTCTCTTAGTGTTGTAGATGTTTTCTGTCGCGACCCAGTTTGTTATGTCGCGACAAGACTTTTTGTATTCAGCTCATCTTTGTGTCGCGATCGAGTTTGTTATGTCGCGATAAGGCTTCTCTTCCTTGTGTGGGAATTTTTATCGCGACATAGAAAAGTCTGTCGTGGCCTTGTTTAATAGTGTTCAATTTATTTCTGTGTCACGACCTTAAGATCCCTGTCGCAACATCGAAACCCCATTCAGCGCCTGGCCATGCTCTAACATTGATTTCTTTGCTGCAACTAGGCCGGCCCACTAAGTCACCAAAGATCATTGTTGCGACTTTGTTTCTCCGTCAGACTAGAAAACCTTGTCTTTCAAAGGTCGTGACATTCTAATAATTTTTGCGACATAACTTCTTCATACAAAGGTCGCGACATAGATTGCCTTTGTCGCAAGAGAGCAATCTTTTCTTCGCGTATTCTTCTATATTACAACAAGCTTTTCCAAGTTGCATTGAATCGTTGTCAGCGATAAGAGAAGATTCTCACATGGCTAGATTCATTTCTTCTATTTTTCATTATGTCGTAACATAAACTGATATGTCGTAGTATTTTTCCTGTATGGCTCTTTAATTTCTTGTCGCGACATAAGATACCTTGTTGCGATAGAATTTCTGCTTTCTTCCTGTTTCTAGTGTCGCGATAGGAGCTTTTATGTCGCGACAGGTTCTTCCTGGTGTTGACATCCAATTGACAAACCTTGTCGCAACATTATCTTTCTTTATCTCAGCTGACTTGTTACATTCTTCCCATGTTCTGTCACAACACGCTATCTTTTGTCGCGACATAGCTCATCTCTATATTTAATCCTTTGTGTTGTGTCGAAGAAACATTGCCGCTGATGCATTTCTTAGCCATTTGTTGACGTTATGTCGCTACAATACGTAACTTTGTTATGGCTACAGATTAAGCCAGAATTTGCTTTTTTTTTTTTCTCCCTCTTTCGCGTCTTCAAAATTCTCTCATTGTTGAATTAAAAACCCGCAAACACAAAAGTTAGTGAATAACCGCCACCTAAAATAAACATTTGAATATACTAAAATAGTTTCAAAAAATGGATTAAAAATAGATGAGTTTAAGACTCATCAATGCCCTAGGCCAATAGTGTAATTGTTATTACTTTCATATTTCAATAATAAAAAGGCATTTTTATTATCATCTCACATTTCTAATTTGGTGATTTACTCCATGAATAGTTGATTCCACTTATGGTCATCAAGTGTGTGACTTGATAGTAGAACCTTGGACTTCAAATTCTAATACTATTCTAAATCATTCTTGGTTGTTCATTATCGTGAGCAATAGTGAATTGTAAGATCAGTATGGAGTTTGACCGATGATCATGTTCTAATTGATCATATGTATATATGATATTAAGTCACCATAAGTACGTGTTGATGAAATGTAATTTGGATTCAACCATCATGAGAATACTACATGGATTATAAGTCACAAGTATTTCTCATCATAAATAATGTTTTTGTCCTTCGACCTAACACCACCATAAAGTCTTTGCATGAGAAGCCTTTATGTTTTGACACAAAGGTAAATTCAACATCATCCGTAATAGGTGGTAATGCATCAGAGTTTGACATAGAATAAATCATGTATAGGGATTTGAGGATGAAAGAGATTTATCCTCATTTTAGAGAGATAACTGTGGCCCCTTGATGCTAGACGAAATCGGTGATGACTACGCTCAACGACTATCAGCGGTTATTAACGCCATTTGTATTATTAGTTTTACATGGTGCCGAGAAAATCAGACATCGACTTTGCAAGCACTATAGTCCATGACTTGTAAGTTCAATTAGGATATTGTGGAGACAAAGGGACTACGACATTTATTATGTGTGGATTAGGTTGCTCTGCCATTGACATCCACATACTCATGCCTGGCAATGTTCGCAGAAAATACACATGATCCATGCATTAAATTCATTGAAATTTCACTACCAACATTATGTGGACCTTGATTAATGTAAAATTCTTTTTTTTTTAATCCATTTTTCTGGCATGTTTTTAACAATTTTAGATCTATTTGTATGCCCAATTATGGAATATTCTAACAATTCTTGTTTTGTAGGAAGCACTGAAAATAGAGAGAAAACAAGCGTAAAGAAGCAAAAAGGTGGAAAAGCAAAGCAGCCCGTGTCGCGACACAAAATCTGCGCACCAAAGGAAATATGTCGCAACCAGCAACTAAATGTCACAACAAAGCTCAGACATAACTCAATGGCTGAAGGAGAAATTTTGTCGAGACAATCCTTTACTCTGTCGCGACAAAGACTAAAACATAAAGGAAGAAGCTGTGTCGCGACAATATAATTTTTGTCGCAACATGAAAAATCAAGGCGCACAGATGAACTTTGTCAAGATAAAGACACCTCCGCTACCATTTAAATTGCCTAAATTACAACATGTAAGTCAACTCAAGGAAGAACTACTGTCGCAACAAAAAAAAATCATGTCGCAACATAACAATCAGAATTCACAACCAAAAGCAACATAATCTCTATCATGAAAAAGATTATTTCTGTCACGACAAACAAAATATGAAGGAGGTAAATTCCCTGTCGCGACAAGATGCTGAAGAGCAACACAAGAAGAATATCGACAAAGAAATTCTTATACTATACACCAAGAGTTGCTGGAAAACTTATAACAGAAAAGAAGTTTTATGTCGCAACAATAAAACCTAAGGAATGATAAAATTATGTCGCAACAGAGAAAAGTAGGTCACGACAGAAATTGAAGAAGACTTGAGAATGGCCAAGGCAATTGTGTCGCAACACATAATTCTATGTAGCGACAAACAACTCAGCAAGCTACAAGAACCAGAGAAGAAAAATCTATCGCAACCAAAGAGTTTCATTGAATGTAAAAACAAGCAAGGACTTAAAGAAATCCTGTCACGACAGAGAAAACTCTATCGCGACAGAGTTGCTAGGCTGAAAAACAATTATTTGTCGCGACAAGGAAAATTATGTCACGACAAACTCCAACAGAACAAGGACATGAGAAGCTGGGTGCAAACAGGTTCGGTGTCACGACATAAGGCATTCCTGTCGCGGCAAGAACAAGACCGTTGAATACAAATTATGCCATGATGATGACACAAAGTATGTCACACACAACCCAAGAGCAAGCCTGTGAGAACGTGTCGAGACAAAAGATTTCTGCCAAGATGCAGGCCACGACAAGGATTCTAAAGCTATGTCGCGACATAATTTTTTTATGTCGCGACAAGGTGACCAATCTCGCATTGGAGGTGGCTAAGAATGGCCTTCCCAAAATGATAGGCACATAGTTAGTCCCCACTGCAACTGGTTCTGTATCAAGCACTACAAAATCTACAAGGTAGTAGAATTAGTCCACTTGTATCAAAACATCCTCCACGCCCTGGGATTTTTTATGGATCCGTCTGCTTAGGGACAATGCATAAGTGGTGGCCTAATTCCTCCCAAACCCAACCGCTGTACAATCGGGCCATAGCAAAGCTGACGCCTCGGCCCCGGTCTAGCAAAGGGCTCTCTCTACACAAGTCTCCCCGATGTTCACCAGATGGTAGGACAACCTGCTCCTTGTATTTCATCGCCTCGTGACCGAATAATGGCACTAACTTGTTATGTCATGAAGGCCTTTGCTCAACATTTGAACCTCTCTTCACCGTGCAATGTGTCCTTTAAATTTCTTGCATAAGTTGAACCCCGCTTTGATCATGTTCAATGTGGATGTTGATTCTCACCCGCTCAAAGACTTCTAAGATGTCGCCTTGGTTATGTTTCTCTTCTGTTTTTCAATGCTTGAGGAAAAGGTAGAGGTAGTGCTCTTCTCTTCAACAGATCTCTTTGATCACAATTTTCTCCTCGGTTCAACTCTTTCCTCCTGCCTTCTTCTATTGGTTTGGGATTGGCCACTAACCTCCTTACCACCTCCTCGTATGATTAATCTTTGATTCTCATCCATCCCGGGAGGTAGTTCACCTGAAGAGCTCACCCGTGCACCCCCAGGATCACGTGTTTGAGAGGGAAACTTTCCTTTCTTCTTGTACCCTAGCTAGTCAACCTGAATACCAGCTGTCACCCAGGCACTCTCGTACTCTCACTGCCCTCACCTTTTCGCCTCAGTTGGTGCTTCTAATACTGTATTGATTCTTCGCTAGCTTGAGTATACTACCTTCTATTCTTCTGACAAAACTGCTTCCACCACTTTGCTCAAATCATTATAGCTTGCTCTAACTGAGATATGATGGCGGCGGTCGGTCGAGATAAGGAACCATACCTGTTGTCAGTGGCACTGTAGGTACATATGTCGGAGACTAGTTTCGTGGAGGTTAGGATGGTTCCTCCAATTGGAATTATATGTGTTTTATTGTGATGAGTACTGTTGCGCCTGTATCGCCCACAACATTGACTTGTTTTAGCCATCATATCCCCACCTGGCTGAATAGTCGGTAGTTTCTTGGTGCGTCCCGTGACCGGCAAATGAAGCATGGTCAGGCTAGGTAGTGGTGTTTCAACACTGGTCGCACCTCATGTTGATTTCTCATTTCTAGCTCTTCCAACCTTCTAGCCAAGGTGGATAGCTTTGCTTTCATTTCCATGTCCTCTGGGAGTGAGTACATGCCTCCCATTGAGTTGGTTGCAGGTCTCATTCTCTTTGCCTCCCTTGGGTTCATCCCAAGCCTTAGATATTTCTGCCACATAGTTCAGGAAGTCCATGGCTTATTCTGGATTTTTGCTCAAGAAGTCCCCTTCACACATAGTCTCCAAAGATTTGTTTCATATGGTGATTATCTCCATCATAAAAATGGTTGAATAGCAACCATGTGTCAAAGCCATGCATAGAGGGCACCAAATGGTTTCAACATCTTCCCAAAGACTGCAGACTTCTCATTTTCATGGGTTGCAAAGGTGTAAATCTACCTCTTTAGACTGTTGGTTTTGTGTGTGGAGAAAATTTTCTTCAAGAACTCAGCCTGCATTTATGTCCAATTCCGGATGGTCCTCGGCCTCAAAGAGTTGAGCCAAATTTAGCTCTCAGTTCCCCGCGAGTCAGAGGAAAATTTTTTAGCCTCATCAACCAGACAGCATCCCCTCCTTGAAGGCATTGGGTGTACTTCCCTCAAAAATCCCGGATATGTACAGGTTCCTCACCCGGCTACCATGGAAGGTAAGGGGCAGAGGCAAAGTAATGTAGGGCCCGATACCATGTCCCTCTCGCTCGGGTACAAATACATGAGGCACCCCCACCTTTGGGATGTATGTGGTCCCTCATGGACTCCATATATGCACTGGGACCCCTCAGATCCCTTATCGCCTCACCTGCCCTCGGGAGGCTCCATCCGATCGCCACTTCAAGCTCACTTCACCTCCCGTCCCAAATCGATTCTTTCTAACCCGTCTCACAGACAAACTATCCCAACGATACATAAACTCCTAAATGACAAAATAGAACACCAACAAGAAGCAAAAACAAGGCTACCAAAAAGGTTACTGTTAGCTAAAAAAAAATTGTATATGGACAATAAAAGAATTGAATTTACCCAACAGTGAACTGCTAGGAAAATTGAAGGAGATAAAAGTTCACCAATAATTGTGATGAGGATCACAAGTTCAACAGCTCATCGCTTGCACTAAGGCAACATCCCCGGCAACGACGCTATTTGATTCGTATACGGTAGGGTATGCCGGAATTAACAAAATTTATAACCTATTTCCTCCTACTAACATAGCATAAAGCCATCAGCAAAGATAATGGCTCTGTGCTCAAACACAAGGATGAAGTTTTCTTCGTGACAAATGATTAATTGTTTTGGCTCAAAATGATGAATTCTCAATTTGATTCCGGGTTTTCATAAAAAGTGAGAGGTAATGTTCGAAACCGAAAACAAGGTGAAGAAAAATATAAAAGAGCCTCACAATCAAAGCACTGGTTGAAATCCATGTAACTGAGGAACCTGGGTCCCTTCTTCCTCGCTGGGAGGATGACCTATAGTCATTTCCCGAATCAGATCTTCATTTGGCTATAAAAACTGAACCCTAATAATTTTTCTTTTTGAAATATAGCATTTATTGAACATAAATGTTCCCGGACAATGAAAATTTATCTCCATGATCCACCCTACAGTAACAAATAAATGGCAACTAATCGAGTCTCAGTGGATCTAGCAATAAGCATCCATTGAACCCTAAAAGATTGCCAAGTACTGGTAAATCAAGGTAAATCTAAGGGATTGAAACCTAGAGTGAGAGATAGAAACATAAATGACAATAACTGCTTAAGTTAAAACATGAAACTACCCTACTCATTCAAAGCCCAATAGCTCTCCCTCTTCAAGGATGAAGGGGTTAACCCAACCATCATTTGAGGCTGTCATCCATGGGCGTTCGCGCTGCCAAGAAAAATGAGAGAAAATTAGAGGAAATGAGAGAAAAGAAAAGAAGCGAGAAAACTCTCGTCCGCTTCAGACACGAAGCTCCCTAGTACAATAACTTATTTGAGCTTATATAGTGCTCCCAGCAAGCAAAATTACAAAAATATCTCAAATACCCACTATACATGAAGGGTATTTTAGGAAAAATCACAAAAAGAGGTCAAACAGGGTCAACTGGGTCAAAAATTTGGAAGCAGGTTGAGAGCAAGTTGTGAATTTCGCAACCTACGAAAATTCGCAACCTTGCAAAAATTTTGTAGTGTCCCTCTCTCGCTTCCGCTTCGCTCCACTTTCCTACTTTCCACCTCATTGTACCTGAAGGTCTAACTCTGCATTTTGTTTTTGGACTTATTCGATCGAGCCAACTCAAAAAACTTTGGCATGATTCAGCTGCAAAACTATAAAAATTTCCTACAAAGCGATCAAGAGCGCATAGCAAGGACCTTAATGTGCCAATTGCTGGCTTAGCGATAAGTACACAAAAAGTGCTCTCAAACCCGCAAATAAACAAATTCAAAATAAAGACTATTCGGGAAACTAATCACTTTAATTTCGATATCACTACCTTCTTGAAGCCACTTAAGCTTATAAGGTTTCGTGGATCCATCTTCAACCCAGCCAGCACCATCTCTGGGGAAATACAATTCTAAGCTCCCACTATCACACAACCAAGCAAACTCCCGTCCTTAGATGCACTTTAGTGTGAAAGACATCGGGACCGCAAACTACTCTCTCACTAGGAGCCACCAATCTTAAGACTCCTGAACACCAAGAAGTCCCCATGGCTCTGCATAGTAGTTTCCTATCCTATCTCCATGGTTAGGATTCATGACTCATCCTTAACTCATCCCTTCTATATCTTCTTCCCGCTTCATCTTCTCTCAACTTGGGAACTACCCCATCGATTAGGACATTCAAGCTGGGGGTATGCCCAAATCCGTGGCAGCACTCTTTGGGGTGCCAATCTTCTTGACTTAGAAGTGAATTGTCAGCTCGAAAATTTCATTTTACTGAGGTTTAGGTGGTTTTAGCACCACTAGGGCTCCTGAAGTCGAATTCTTGATAAATCCTTCTTTAACCCGATTTGTAGTAAAACCCCCATACTTGTTTAGAGCCTCAACTTTTAAGGCAAGCTTTATCACATCTTGAAGGGTGTTATATGGTTGTAATTGAACAGTTTTAGAAATTTCGAACCTCAAACCAACAAGGTAGCCGGCTATGGAATGCTCCTCAGCCTCTTGCAAGTCTCCTTTGATCATCAGATTTTCAAACTCAACTGAATACTCCTCCACAGTCATATTCTGTTGCTTCAAATTCTGAATTTTGAGGAAGATATCTCAAGTAATAGTGGAAGTGGAAGATACTCCTTTTAGTTCTTTCTTCATCTTTTCCCAATTTCTCAATCTTCTTCATCTCTTCGACAGCTTTAAATTTTCCCACCAAAAATAAGCATTTTTACGCATCTTAATAGCCACCAACTTTACCTTTTGCCGCTCGGGGGAATCACAATACTCAAAGAGACGTTCGACAGTATTAAGCCAATCCAAGAAGTCATCAGGATGCATTCTTCCTTCAAATTCCGGAATATCAAACTTTGGATTGAATCTGGAACCTTCAGCATTATTACGTTTCTCATAGTAATCATCATTGAGGTATCGATCTTCATACCTTCCTCCATAATCGTAGTCTCTTGTCTTTAGGCTTTTTACGCCTCAAGTAATTTCGAACTTGGTTAGGCGGCACAATTCCCTCATCAAAAATTTCATAACCTTCACCTTCCATGAAGGTCTTTGACGCTATAGGATCATCATTGATAATCATCTGCTTTTGTAGACGCCACAACCACATTCAAGATCAAATGCGCTTTTGCAATGGGGATTGAGAACCACTTGAACCATGATTGTGGACTCTTGTCTCCTAACCAAGAACGCCCGCTTGCTTATGATCAACCATCAACTTTCTGAGCCCGATACCACTTTAATGCAAGGTTGGGACTGATGGATGATCCTGTTTGTGAAAGTCAAAATATGGATTGGGTAGTTTAGGCCAAAATAGGTTGCGACGACTTTGGAGATTTTCTAAGTTATGGATGGTGTATTTATGCTATATAAGGGGGAAAAAAAATGGTATTTAGGAAGGTTTTAGTAGTATGGAACAAGATTTGGAAAGTTTTGGGTTGAGATTGAAAATTTGGTTATGGAAAGTTTAAAGAAAAGATGAGATGGTAAGGAGAGTAGAATTATGTCAAGAGTAGGTACTTCATGGGTGGTTACCGAAAACTCACACAAGATAGATGATGGAGTGAAGACGCCACAATCAACTATGAATGGGTTGATTGATAAGTCGGACAAAGACTTCGCCACCAAGGAATCCACCTAGGTATATGAAGCCACGAACTCGCCCCCAAGGGAATATGCCCAAGAGATAAGACAGAACTCTTAAAAGATAAATTTGAAACTTTATTAAAACTTGAATGAATAAAAAAAACACGACTAAAAGGGTATTTATAGGCCCCTTACTTTCTAAAGCAAATAAAGCAACTTCTACTTTAACTAGGAAAAAAAACTTTCTAAATTACATAAAGCAACTCCTAAAAGCAAACTTTCTAAAATAAATAAAACAAATCTCCCTAAAAGGGATAGAATAAAATCTTGGAGTAAATCTCCCAGCAAATCTTTCTAAAAGAAATACAACAGACTCCTAAAGCAAATCCTCTAAAAGATCCTACGACAAATCTTTCTAAAATTAATATGGCGACTCCATATCAGGGATTTGCCCAAGGCGTTTTCTTGCCTTCCAAGCCCAAATGAGGTCCAAAAAGGGAGTTTTCACATGTGTTCAGTGCTTTTTGACCTCACCAATCTAATTCTTCAATAATTAGAGTTGAACTCCCAATGTTTGGTGTGTTAATAGAAGCTCTTGCATCACTCAAGCTATCATTTCTATTTGGATGGTTGATCTTTCTACGGCGATTCCACCGCATAGCAAGCCCTACTGGCTTTCTGGTCCCTTTTGATATCGATTTGGACTAGTGGGATCAGGACACTCAATATTTTGTGGTAAGACGAAGGCAAGGTCTTCATAGCATGGATCCATGTGCGACCCAAGATGGCATTGAAGGATGAAGGTTCATCAATCATTACAAAGGGGATGAGGGCGGTGACCGGCCTTGCTGCTACGGGCAATAATACTACCTCCTTGAGCGAGGTGGTTTGTGTTCCATTGAAGCCCACCAATATTCTCCCTAAATTGCGGAGGTCAAGCCGAAAGGTATCCTAGCATAAGGCGCTAGCATGGATCAACAAGATACGCTGCTACCGCATCTGACTTTAGGTCAAGACGAGCGATCATCACGGGCGCAGAATACTCGCTGTAAAGTGGGGCTTATAGAATACGCGGTACTCATCAATGGGTCGCACCCATTGAGGGCGAAACGCTGGCATCAACTCCACCACCAATGTATTTTGAAGACGGCTGCCTCGGTCTCGGGAGCACAGGCCTATGAGGATTGTGTCAATTATGGGTCGAAAACTTGTCGACGTGGAAAACAAAGGAGATCTAATGCCCGACCTTGCATTGACAAGGCTCAGCTCTTCAAGGTATTGTCGGAGGAGTTCCCTTTTGGGCATGAAATCCAATAGCCTTTGTAGTTGGTAACACTCGTTGGTCAGGTGTCCGTGCTCTTTATGGTAATCATAGAATCTGGACGTGTCTCTTCGATCTAAGTCACCCCCTCTACGGGTTTGTCTAGGCAAACCCCTCTAAAGATTGTATGAGCGGGAGGAGCTGCAATCTGGTTAGCATAAATCAGATGTGCTCTTTGCTTCGGCTTCGCCTAAGTCTCTATCATGGTTCCTTGCCTCATCATTCCCTTTCCTGGAGTTAGATTGCCTCAAATCTCGTGATTCGTGCTTTCTCTCTTGTCTTGCCTATCGCAACTCCTTTTCCCTTTGTCACGGCTATCACGCCCTGAATCAGATGTGGAGCCTACAATTCTCTTGGTTAAGAGGATTGAGTCATTTTCCAGCATGGCATATTGGTTCCCCCTCTAAAACAAATCGTCCATTATTGTCGGGAGGTGTAGTAAGACTGAGTTGAAGAATTGACTGTTGGAACATATGGCTTGCTTCATTGCTTGTAGTACCATATGTGTGCTCATTGCTTTGATCTGGAGGATTGCTGCCCTGAAACGCTTCATAAGTATCTAATCAATTCGAATCATCCCATTCTTACATGGAACAAGTCGATGACGCTCTACTTCCTCCTGATTGAACACATGTACTAGGTGACAAATTCTCGATAAAACAGAAAGATGCATTGCGGTTAGGTGGGAGTGCGGAACTGCTAAGGTAAGTCCGACGAGATCACAAGAACACCTTACATAAGGGCTTATCATTGCCGGAGGCCGCGATCCTGCAGAAGCAGCATTAGTGGTCAAAAGGATCCTCCAATCCATCATACATCTGGAACTTTGGTATCATGAAGTGGGGTGGAGCAACTTGGTGAAGGATGGCAGGAACGAATAGAGAGGTCGAGAAGTCTGATGAGTAACTTAAATACTCATTTTATTGTTTTACTTAGTTTTTTAGTGTTTTGATTTTAATAAGTGTCATAATGCTCTAAGTGTTCATATTTATAATTAGGTCATCCATTCGCTAAATTGCAATTAAATTGAGCGAAAACAGTGAAAAATGGAAAATCAAGAACATCATATAAAGATGCAAAGAGGCTACTATAATTTGACATTTTCAGCCATAAGATGAGCTCAAATGGCAGCAAACTTTATATGGATGGATTCTACACTTCAAGAGCTTTCCAACGATACCAAGAACACTAAAATTGGAGTCCGAGCGAAGAAGTTATGCAAGTTACAATCCAAAATTGGGGAAAAGCTTGAAGAAGAAGGAGATTGAATAAAAGGAGATGAGGCTTTTACTAAAAATCGTTTATTCTCATCCTCTTTCTTTGTTTTTCTTTCTTTTGATGGTTTTCTTCCACTTAGAGACTTTTTAGTTTTATTTCTAGGTTTCTATCATAGCCACGCTACGTTCAAATGGATTAATTGTTATATTTGTTTTCATTCAGTATTTGTATTGATTTCATCTCGACTTGCTCTATTTCTGTGCTTATTTAAATGGTAGCATTTGGCCAACATTGGCGTGTTTTTGCTGGGAGTCTGAGATCGAGAGATGATGACCCCCAGGGATATAAATAGAGCAACGCTTGGTCAATCGATGAGTAGAGATATCCCGGTTCCAAGTGTGGCATTTAGGGTCTAAGCATTTAAGCGTTTCGAAGTCCAGGGTTGAGAGGCAGAGATACAATACACCCTATTGGCGAGATAGGAAAATATATCTCAAGAGAGAATATCTTGTAGGAACGATCAACCCCAAGTGTGAACCTTCTAATATACTGAATGAATAATCTATCTAGGTTAAAATCCATCGAGTGTGGCAGGTGAAGGCAAAACCCTAGTTTTCAAAATTTGATTTAGTAAACAACTTAGGATTAGTTTTTCTTTTTGTTAATAGGAATTCACTACAATTTTAGGTCCAAATAATGTTTAAAAATGTAAATTCAGTAATCAACGCACTTCTCCTTGTGGGAACTTGACTAGCCATTATACTACGTAAACTCGACGCGTATACTTGCGTTTATGGGCCTACACTTTCACATCATTTTATACACCTGTTTGGAGCCCTTCAAAGTCCTCCAATGCTCGCAGGGCAAGGTCCTGGCTCCTAGGAGGAGAGGGAATCTTATTCACTCGATTCATCTCGTCGACGGTTTTGTTTCGATTAATAGGTGAGTAGGTGGTTTGTTGGTGGAGGCTGATATATTAGGGGCTATGAGGTTCGACAAGGCCGTCATGGCAGGGGGTTGTAGCTGCGACGTGTAGGGCGACATTCTCCTCCCTTAAAGTAGCATTGGTTGCCAGGAAATAGACAAGTTGTTACTGATGGGACTCCTGTTGTTCTTTCAGCATTTGTTGTTCCATTGAAGGGATAGGGTTGGAAGGTCCGATTTCCCCTATTATGTCACCTCCGAAGGAAGTAAGGGGGTGTCTTAATGCAATTGAGAGACGGGAGATAGATTCCCATAGAAGATGCCAATGAAAAAGCTACAACTCTCGAAAGAATTTCTATTTATCTCTAATTGCAAAAAGAATTCGAATATATCTTTTCTAGCTACAACCGTATCAATTTATACTACTAATGAATGCCACATGGCCTCCTATAATTGGTTCTTGATCCATCATGGTGATGGACGTTATGGGAGTGGAGTGCATAATGGAAGTCATGGCAACAGTGTTTGTGATAGCCCACGTGTCACCCCACGTTCTTATCTAACTAAGTTTATGACCTCTACGATGACCAGTCTCCATAGCTTTATTTGACTAGATCGAGTCCTTGGACTCGATGCCTAACATGCCGGAGACGATGTGGGGAGTAGTTTGATCTAACGCCCTCATAAATGTGCCTAATATGTAATTGACAAGTGTTGGGCTCGATGCCTAAGGCTCGCGCTCCTTGGCCATTCAAGTTTCTCACATGCAATGCATATGGAATTAAACTTATCCCATTCCACCTGCCTACGTCTCTTCCTATGTCTGATTGATCTCTTAACCACTTGAGCTAGGTCTTATTGACTAATGATAAAGTCAAATCATCATCAGACAGATTAATATTAAATGAAACTATCTTTTTTTAATACATGAAGATGTTAAGTTGGTGATTTTTAGTCTATAAGAAACAAACAATTTAATACTTAATAGTTAAGTTGGTGATTTTTAGTATATAGAAACAAACAACTTAATAATTAATAGAAATAAAATAATGAAAAACACAAACAACTAAATACTAAATAATATTAGGCACTATTCAAAATAAAAGTTTGGTTCAACATTAAGTTAAAAAACAAATGCCGACAATATTAAAAAATTATTCTCAAAAACTCTCGGAAAACATTTACCAAACAAAATTTTTATTCTAACCCGTTTTCTAAACCCCCTTAATGTTAAAAAAAAAAAAAAGAAAGTGTTATTTCGTTCTCATATTTTTTAATAATAAAATTTCTACCTAAAATAGTGATTTAAAGTTCCTGCCGAAAAATTATTATTTTAACGGCAAACTTAAAATATATTATATAATGCATTAAGATATGAACATGCTTTGAAAACTTTTGAATTGCACATAAATTTATAGAAACTTTACAAAGAAAAAAAAAATCAAAACTTATTTCTATATGCAAGTTTTCAAATCAAAACAGTTATATTCCTAAAAAATCGATTCTCTCATCTACACCCCATAAGGAAAAGCTTTCAAAATACCAAACAATCTGAGTATCACTGTCATCTCAAGTACTAAAAAAGCTTTCAAATACTATATGCTCAACATAACCAATCAATCTCATGGCATTACTTTTCTTTATCAAGCAGAAAAAAAAAAAATACTATTGTGAAGGAATGTAACGAGAGCTCTTTATGATAAATCTCTCCACTAGACGTTCGATTATTTCATAAGCCATCTTCAAGGAATAGATGATGATGATGATGATGATGATATAAGGGCTAAGGATTACCTAAAAACAAAAAAACCATCATCAGATTTTTGCTTTTATTCTAAGAGAAGGATGTTTATGGGTGTACTGGATCTCGGAGTCTGCGGAATCTAGACAAGCCAATTTGTTTGATCTTTAGCACCTGGACCTTCCAGCCATGTCTGGTGAACATGCAGCCAAGTGAATCCATCTGAAAGACTTGCTGCCTGAAATCCACAAAATCAATCAATACAGAACCAACTAAACCCATTCCATTGAATGCCATTGAATAGTAATCAAAAATCTTACCCTAGACCTTAGTATAACTGTGGTCATGCAACTCTGCCATTCGTCACCTACAAAAGATTTTGCTGCTTGTTAGAGGACAACCGATAAATCAAAGACAAGAATACATTCTTCTGCATTAACTTGGAGAACTATACTGAAATTTTCCCATTACTTCTGCAAGCATTTTTATTGATCAGGACAGATTTGCAGGTATTGCAGCACTAGGTTTAAAATAAAACCTTGAAAATGAGAATGTCAAGAAAGCTGAATGCAAGTGCATCATCATTATAGAGGCACCACTATGCGAATCTTGAATCTTTTTCTCCACAGAACATGAACAAGAAATGGATAACTAGCCTACTTCAAGTTCCTTCAGCAATATAACTAATTTTCCGAGCATTGATAAAAAGCATAAAGAATGCTTTATGGGTATTATATTGAAGTATGTTGTCATGTCCATATGTTAAATATAAAATCAATTTTCGGGTATAGCAATTTAATTAATTTTCCATGCATTGACAAGATTCATGTTATTTTATATTAATTTTACCATTCATTCAACCACTTTTCTAAAATCTATATAAAAATAACAAACATATAAAAGAAAAGAAGCAGGTAGGTTGATAAAAATGCACAGCAATTAAAGCATGTAGTTGAGAAAAACATTTAAATAACCAATAATTACTATTTTCTTCACCTTCACATACTAACACTCGGCCAACAGGTATAAAAAAAATTTTAAAAAAAAGAAAAGAGAAAAAAAAAAGAAGAAAAAAAAAAGAAAAGAGATGAGGAACATGAACTCAGACTAAAAGACCTGATTCTAATGAGCACTTATGAGTTGGAGTGAAGTTATTTCCTTTTCTGGCATATTACTATATAAGGTTCATTATTCTAGATTCAACTACCATCCCATCTACAAAGTTTAAAACAAAAATTAAATTAAATTAAACCAAAACACACCTACACATACATCCCTAGCTCACACATTACTAGCTCAAAAGCATATTGAATTACTAATGAATTCAATACCCACATGATATAGATAGTTATCTATTCCTTATGAAAAAAATTTCAGATCATAGCATTACAGGAATAGAAAACTAATACATCATAGCATTGCAGGAATAGAAAAAGATGCCTTCTGCAAATTAACTACAGAAGACAAGAGCAAGGGTGCACACATGCGCATGTGTATGTGTAGCATAAAGACAATGAAAGACTCGAATGCATCAATTAAGAAATGTACTGAAGCAAATGCCTCAAAACAATCGAGGGGAAGGAAAAAAAGGGAAAAACTTTGTCAATAAAAATAGGCATTACCAGATAACTCCCATTTATCAAACTTCACTAGCCAAGTGTCTGAACTGATCTGTGAATATGAAACCCGATCCACCCAGACCCGCAAGCCTTTTTTATCACCATAGCAGTTTTTCATTGCACTTATGCAATCATGAAGAGGTCGCTCGACACCAGATGGGTGGATAAAAACAGCAGGTGGATACTGTGGGAAAGATAAAATAAAATTTAAAATTGGCCAGAAACTATGAGATAGACAAGTTGAGAAGACACAGGAATTACAAGTGAAACATATGAGAAATTTATCTGCAATGATAATGTTTGAGAAGCCCATGGCCATTGTAGTGTGGAAATAATAAAAGTGAGAATCACAATCATGTTTTAGGCCAATCGACAATCTTTTCCCACTGGAGTTCAGAACACAATGTAAGCATGGATAACCCTTAACATGTGGCTCAAATAAGGGGTTGGCTGAGGAAGGGAGATTTTAGATTCAATTCCATGAAACAGCAAAAGATAGAAAAAATAACATTCCAGTAAAAGTGCAAATGATCTAGGTATGTACAAGTGGCCACAGATCACTTCACTTTAAAGACAATTTCATTGTTAAGTAATGATACAGTAAGAATATCAGGCCTAAAAAATTTCTTCAATAACTAGGTCTCCAAGTTCAGCTAATTTTAATCCATACAAAAACGTACACAGCAGAACGGGAGACATATGCGTAATCTAACTCTTTTCATATGCCTACCTACTAAAAGGCTGTGATGCATTTATAACAAGACAAGGATCAGAATCTGAATCCCATGGGAAAAGTCTGTCAAAAATATCTTATATAATATTTGAGGAACATAGAACAACACTTCAAAAAGCAGAAAATAATAATATCTCTATAAATTTAGACAGTTGAATATAAGATCTTAGAAGTATGATCAGATGATCCAACAAATTAATCCATAGAACAAAACCATAAACATTTACTCAATGTTTTTTTGACCGATAAATTGACATATTCGACTAACATTTTTGTACACAATATTATTATTATTATTTATTTATTTATTTATTATTATTAAGAAATACAGTACAGAAACAATGGACGTCAAAATTTATGCGTGCAAAAGGACGTGTTTGTTTCTTCTATAGAAAAGTCCTGGACAATGGACACAGCTCACCACAAAACAAATCCTGGTAGCTATATTGTTATAGACATGTTTAACATAAGAGAAAAGGGATCTGAAACTTACACAAACTGCTTTCAGCTTTTCTAAAGACTGATCAGAATTCTCAACTTCAGCACGCCTCCATTTCTCATAGAACAAGTAAAATTTCACTATCTCATGACTAGGACTTGTATCTTCCATCTTACATTCTGAGGAGCAGTTCAGATCTCTTGGAGACGTGTTTGGACCTAGGATAAACTTACCAATTGCTTCTATGATCCCTGCCGCACACCTTTCAGTTGCATGTATTATCTTAGGGTTATTTTTAGCATTTTCAGCATGCCACTTCAACAACTCTTCCTGGGCATTGCTCACCTACAAGTTAAAAAATAAATAAATAAAGTTTCGAAACAGAAAAATTTACAAAGATAACCTCACAGTTCTAACGATGATGTCAAAGTTGAGATAAAATGATTAAGTGAACTACAAACCATGACCCCGTAAACATCAGGAATGCTGAAAAGTTCAGCATCATTTCCTGAGTCACCACAAACAAGAGTGTTATTTGGCAGCTTCCCCTCAGCCTTAAACTTTTTAAGCAAATATGCAAGAGCTTGTCCTTTTCCAGCGCCTTGGGGTAATATATCCAAGTCTATTCCCCCACTGTAAATTATTTTAACATCCAACTGCCACAAACCAAGCAAAAGTGGAAAGTTAAAGGGGGAAAAAGGAGCTTCAGAAACATTTGGTGACAAGATATAAGATGAATATACATTTATCCAAACATGCATAATATCCAAATGACATTAACGATTTTTATGCAACAAAAATCACTTCCAAACATTAAACCTTACCCCACGTTTTTTCAATATTTCTGAAAGAGCCTCCATCACGTCCTGAGACTTATCTTTATCAACATAAAAGCTAACCTTGTGGGCTCGTTGCTCTGTTTCTGACTGCATTACCACAAAAACTTCAACTATAAGAAAATTGCAGAATGTATTTTAATTGATCCAGTGTGTATATGTACTTTTCAATTATTTTCACATGATTAAGCCAATCTCCTTTATGAACCCAAAAATAACTTTTAAACATGGTTTTAAAAGGCGCAAAAGTTTCCTATAACTTAGGTGCATCACCAGGTGCGCCTAATTCAAGTTAAATTTGACCCTTGGGCGCATATCAATTTTTTTTTTTTTTAAATATGATTCAAAAACTAATCCAATCAATAAAAATCTTGTGATTCTTGACATTTAAAAGAAACATTTCAATAAAAAAAGTAATACTGTTATATAAATTTCAATATATAATTAATTATACATTATAAAAATAAAAATGTTTAAAGAAAAGTAAAGTTAGTAAGACATGCCTCTTCAATAAGATGCATGTCTTGGCAATTCAGTATATAATTAGAAATTTTAAAAATAAAAATGTTTAAAGATCAGTAAAGTTTGTAAGACATGCCTCTTCAATAAGATGCATGTCTTGGCAAGTGAGGTGCTATAACTAGAGAGTGACTGCGCCTTACGCCTATGCGTGCTTTTAAAACTATGCTATTGACGAAAGAAATTAAAGTATCAATGAGCTTATACCTGAAGTTTTAGTTCTGAAAACTTTTTTGCTTCATCCATGACAATGCTCTTATCCCATTTCTGATTTAGAACTTGAACCCAACCATGATCTGGGACCATTGAATTTCCATATGTTATTTCAGTTCCCACAGACATTATTGTTATATCCGGGGTTAACATGGGTTTCTCTTTTCTCAACTGTTTGTAAAGGGTAGGTGACCTTCCAGTTGAGAAAACTAGCAGAGAATCATGTCGATAGTTGGCTTCCCATAAGGCATTAAACCTAAGCAAAGAAAGATTTTCGGAATCGTGGTGATCAACCTGCAAAAGCATGGAATTCGTATGAAAATAAAATAAAAACACTGTAGTATTAGCATCAAAACAATTACCAGCCTCACCATTGTATGATCAAGATCTGAAACTACCATGAGGCGAGCAGGATTCCTGAGTCGATCCATGATTGTTGGCCACCTAATCCATTAATCATATCAGTAACCAAATCTAAAAGGGTGAGCACAAATGTAAATCCCAGAAGTTACAAGTTATTTCTAAAAAATTTAAAATACAAATATTGGAATTGTGATCAAACAGCTTCAAAAATCTCTAGAGAGCCGAAAAAGGGGCATAAGAACCCATCAATTTAATTTAGCCTTTAGGGATCACAAACCAAGCGGAATATTTTATTCGAAATTTAAGTTCATTTTCTGTTCTTTTGCCGACCACTAAAACTCAAAATCAATAAGTTACTTTTTAAACAATTCACATCAGAAATACTGAATTCCGATAGAACAGAAAAATGAAAAATCCTTATAAGAACCCATCAATTTTGTAATCTCTTCTAGGACTAAAAACCGAGAATAAAAATCTCCGATTTAAAATTGGGATTTATATTCCGGTCGTGTCACACTTTCCCGGAAACCAAACAGAAGAAAGAAGATTTTCTTCAGAAATTAGAACAAAGAAGATAAACAAAAAAGAGTAGAATACAATGATCCAATACACCGAAATCTGGAGCCGCTATAGCTCAGAAAACCGCAAAATGAATTCTACAAGAAATGGGAATTGAAAAGGCAAAAAGAAAAAAAAAATTACCGGAAAACTTGGATTGGAAACTGGACTTAGGGCAATGGAAAATTTTTGTGGTTGATGAATAGATAAAAGTAGATGGAATCGTGGCTGCTTTCGTGCATGTGGAGCCACGACAAATGGGTTTTCGCACGGAGATAAGTGCAAGTGTGCTTCCCGACGCATATTCCGTTACAAATGCGTTTCGCTCCGAAATTTGTCTGAAATTTTCCATTCGCTTTATTACTTATAGCCAGTACTTATTATTGAAAGAAAATTTAAATGAAAAAACTCGTGAAGTTATTTGTAAAACTAGCCTTTTTCTTTGAAATGCAAGAAAAAAAAATTGCTTAAAGATATTTTTTTAGACAAAATTGCCCTTTATGATATAGGTTTTTTTTTATTTTTTTTTAGAACTTCTATTCACATTGTTGTAATACTCTCTTCTTAAATTTGAACCTCGGGTTGCAATACTCCCTTCTTGAATTCAAACTTGGATGTCCTGTAAGCTCATCCCACCCCTTTAACATTTCAATTAGGCCTTAAAGGCCCATGAAGATATAGTTATAACACGAGGGATGAGATGAAATGCCCATAGAATTTAGTTATTATGAGATAATTTATCTTTACATTTTTAGGGCATTTTTATCCGAAATAGTGACATTTTTAATATTACTTTTACAAGAAGTTATTCTCCTAAATTTTTTTAGGATTTGTCCCTTTTAATCTAATTTCTCAAAATTTTTCTATATCTTTAGTTTCCTTGGTAAATTTGAGGTTTCCTTGGTGGTAAGTCCAAGAAAAGTGCTCATAAAATTTGGAAAAATTTTGACACAATATTTGAATCCAATAAATTATTTGTATTTCTAAAATTAATTCAATTTTGTGGTCTCTCGGATTCTTAGAGTATCCGGATCGTCGGGGCATGAACCTAACAAAGAAGAACCTACAAACAACAAGGTACCCAAGAAGGGGCGTACAAACCCGCCTGACGCTGGTTAGTTCAAGAGAGAGAGAGCACAAAAACGTCAATCTGCTAAGCGCTGTGATATTTTCACATATCTTTTGTTAGCATTACCTCCCATTTATGAAGCATGGATGATGATCCAATTTTTATGGAAATGGGCGATCGGGTTTCAAATGAAGCGAGGTAGGAGTCACTTACGCTGGCCAACCGCTTTCCTTTTGGATAACCAAGTTGTCCGAGTCTTTCGCCTCAAGGATCGGTTGATCATCTTAAAGGCGGTTACGTACGAGGTTTGTGTTGATGTATTCCTCGTTGCAAGATCACTGAGAAATCGGGTTAGCCAAATTTTTAAAGATGGCAACCAGTTAGAAAAGGGCATGCCTAGGCCTTTTATAGCGACGGATAGGCCCACTAAAGTTGGACTTTTGTGCCTAGATCCGTTCATAGGGATGCTCAGCCCTTTCGGGCTTCGATCGCTTGGGCCTCCGAAAGGAGATGTTTGGCCAAAACTACTGCACTCCAATAATGCCCCACTCTTCCTATTAGTGGGAGTTCGATCTTCCCGCTGGAAAATAGCATGTTTTGACTTGGTTGTCATCAGAAATCGTGGGACCATTAATGCTTGCATGTTCCAAATACGCACGCTTCTAGGAGCTATTTGGTATTGCATTTAGTACGGATTTTGTTTCACTATTTCTTGTAACCCTTATAAAAGGATGCAGGGTGACAGGTTTTTATCACGCTAGCTAGTTTTTAGTTTTCAAAGTGATATGCGGTCACATTACGGATGCCATAGTGCCTAAGCCTACCGTCTCAGCTAAATGTGATGTCGACAGAGGCCTACTGGTGATTAAAAGGACGTCTCAGCTTACTAATTTGCCAATTGAGGGGATATTTTCGTCTTATATGTCCCCAGGTTCGCACCAACCTATGAGAACGTAAGACTCGAGAAAATTCCAATTTTCGGAAAAAAGGCAAAATGGTCATTTTGGTAAAAATCCAAAATTTTTCTAAATATCGGATGACAAAACGGACTTCACTGCTGAATTGCCTCGAAATCTAAATTTACCACGTCTCCAATTTCGTCAATCAGACAACGACTCAGACATTTTTCGAGGCAATCGAGTATCTGGTGTCGTGAAACGACATGCAGGACAAAGCTACCTATTACACGCACTCATGTGACACATGTCGCATGATTGCAGAGGATGAAATGGATGGTCGACATTGCGCTGCGTCAAAATCTACATAAAAGGATACAAGTGGAATTAATGCAATCATAATGAGGAAGACAAATTGCAATAGTGTTTGGTTTCTCCAAATTAAAAGACCAAAAATGGGCAGTGGGCTGGAACGAGTGATGCAGTAGCTGGAATTGATTTTTTTAGAGAGAGAGAGAGAGCACCTCTCTCTGTGGCTCGTCGACCGTGGACTCGCCTGTTTCGACGGAGAGAAGAGTTTGCTTTACGGGCGCGAGGGCTACACGCCGCATGGGCATCGATTCGTGGAGTTTCGACACCCAAGAGGTAGGATCTTTCCACTTGTGTTAATCTTCTACTAAGAGTCAGTAAATGGTTAGGAATGTTCTCGAGGCTCGTTTTAGTAGCCATAAACTCATTTCAAAAGCCTTTAACCGATGATAAAATCACTTCAAAATCGTGAACAGAACTCCTAGGCTCACCCGTCAGATGAATAGCGACACGCAAGAATATTTTTTGCAGGTGAATTTTTATGTGTCAAAAGTGATTCAAAATTTAATCATTGCGGTTTGCTAATTAAATTCTACGTGAGTTTAATTCGTGTAATCGGTTGAGAATTTATACAATATGTTTTATGAATTGAATTATGTTAATATATATGCATGTGAATATTAAGAACATGTTAATTTGCAGATTACGATTCCATATAATCGACAAAATTTTAGAATATTAGGTGTGAGCAGATTACATGAAACAAACAAAAAGGAAATGTTTGTGGAAAGGAATTTCGACGGAAAGAGCCTTCGAGAATCGTGAAATGAGATTGTCCAACACCACGCTTCTGAGTGGCTCATGAATTGTTTTTAAGGTTATCCAAATGTATTTCTACTGAGGTTGTCCAATATTTTACTGAACTGCAGAGTGTGTTCAAGAACAAATAGCTGTTTGAAAACTGATTTTACTCGCATTCGGCTTAGGCATATGTGAGGAGCTTCTGAGACTCGACATGGGCTGGTCATGTGACATTCGAGTAGGTTCATGAAATTGCTTGAATGTGGTTGTTTGCACGCACGAGGCGAGAGTAACCCATTTAGAGAAATTATCACTACTGGTTTTCGTCACCCCGAGGGATCACTATTTCGTGCACAGGGGTGTGCACTTGCGACTCCACGCCGCCAGAGGCCGATTTTTAAAGGAAGCCGATTGTGGCTGGGTATTCGCTTGTATAACATGTATTAAAATTGTAAACTTGATATATTGCCGCAGAAGAGTGATTTATTAACTCAAACTATCAGACATAGCTGGGATATATTTTGTGAGTGATGATGCAGTGGGCCTAAGTACGCTTATTTTACTCGCATGACTCGGTGAGGTCATTGTAGATTGCTGGGACAGGTTATGCACCCTAGGTAGAGCCCTCGCATGTTAGAAGGCTCTGCCCGATTTTCATGAGTGGTGCAGGTCACCCCACATCCAAGATTATTCGCAAACACTGTCACAATGAACCCTCCATTAGGCTCATAGCTTATATCGCAGCTAAGGTAAACGATTACCTTAGAGCTTGTGGGTATAGATGGTAAATGAAAATTAGGGATTGGGCTTAGCCATGGTCAGCCGCTGAGGTATAAGAACATCACCACTGGGTGTGGCCTTGCAAGGTTAGATTTCAGGATTGCTCAGACAATCACTGACAGATTAGAACACTACATGCATCAGGTTTTATGTGATTAGGTGATTGTTGTAAATGTTGTGTGTATTGTGTGCTTAGGTAATATATATAGGAAGAAAAAAATGTGTTGAGGAATTTTATGTTTAATAAGGTGTAAACTGGAAAAAACAATGGATAAAATAAATTTTAATAAATTTATTGGTCACTGAAATGAAAAAAATTTTTTGGGTAGTTTTCCAAAAATGGAATGAGAAAAAAAAAAACAACATGAAAACAAAAATGCCAGGTGAACTGGGAATGGGCTAACGCCTTTCCATTTCTGAGTCTGATACAATTTTCAGACGCGACATGTAGTAACACAACAGCCAGTTCGCGCAAGGGGCAAGACTAATGATGACGACGCAGCAGCCACGACACGGCCAATCGGCCACCACTCACTCTGGCCAGCAGGCCACGACACGGTCGGATCATGCAAGGGATGCAGCACCGCTGAGGGCCTACCGCTGGGAGATCGGGTCGCGATACAAACGGGTGTATAAAGGATAGACGCGCCGGGCTCGGGTCGCCGGGCCAGGTCATGGCAGGCGCGACAAGGCCGGGAAGAGTCGCACACGCTGGCGCATCAATAGCAGGGCGTGCCAAGACAAATGCGATATGGCCGAGGGGGCCCCGCGACACGACGGCGCAGGTCATGACATGGCCCGAAGGCATGGGCCGGCGGCGACGACCGATCACGCCCACGCATTAACGACCTCACCATGGTCGGGCCACAAGCCACGACACTTGGCTGGCCGCAAAGCGCTACCGCCTCGATGCAGCTGCGCGTCACATGCAAATTTTGGCTTAGGGTGCAATTTGCGCACCTAACCCGCTTTTGACTAATTGCACTATTTCAGTTTCACTGTTTGGACCACTGTTCATGAACACTGTTCACAAGATTTTTCAAAAATAAAAAATAAAAATAAAATAAAATAAAATCAAATGAAATAAAATCTTTTAAAAATGAAATTTTCTAAAATAAAATTTTTGTTGTTGATTTTGATTTGATATATTGAATTATCGTCTTGCATTTCCTATGTGAATGCATGGACATTCTCGCATAAAATTTTTTTGTATATGAATATGTCTGTACGTGTTTATGCCTTATGAGATACTGCATTGAAATTTAACTTGCCATTTGACATGTGTAGATGGCTAGTCGAGGGCGAGGACGTAGGGGTCTCCACGAGGTATTGGTCAGGCACCATCGGCTTTTGACCAGCAGGCCTTTGCTGAGGCCGTAGGGATTGCAGTTGCCGCTATCGCACAAGCATGTGCAATAGTGAGCCAAAGGCAGTTCAACGACTCCAAGAATTGTAAAACACATCATCCCCTCCATTAGGCAAAGAGGGAGGAGTGGATGACATACAAGGCATCCAAGATAAGGGTGTTGGTACTAAGAGGAAGGAGATCAACCTCTCTAGTCTCGAAAGAAGCGTAAGGCTCGGGTTCATGTCCAGCCATGCCATCCAAAGCCAGTGGATCTAGCTAGGCTGCTGCACAGTGTGGAGAAACAGTTAAGTGTCGACTGTCAAAGAGTTCACATACGAGGAGGGATTGCCCCTAGAGACAGGGATCCCGAGGTTTGGGACACCACAATTCTGGGGCCAATGTAGGACAAAGAGGACACAAATTTGTTCCTACACCCCTAAGATGTCAGTGAACCAAGATAGTTCCAGGTGCCACACCAAAGACCAGTACTTCAAGTAGACGGTCACACAGCGTAATGGGGAGCACAGGCTCCGTGGTCTATAATGTGGCCTGTGTTCCTCAGAGTCTGAAATAGTCGGGCAAGAGGATCGTGTTACCATTACCGCACTGCATGCGAGGCGAGATTGTCTTAGGAGGCAGAGGTCTCATGGTACAGCAGACTAGGCGTTCAGACTAGCTGGATGAGTAGGGTACGTTTTTACCCTTGCACTTATTGACTAGAGTAGCATTTGAATTGGATGCATCATGTTCATTCATTAATGCATCTTGTGTGATAGAGTTGGGCTTAGAGGTTGAGACCTTAGAGGAGCCTTTGTACGTGAGTTCTCCCCTAAGGATTAGGGCGAGGATAGGGATGATATGTCGTGATTGCGAGTTAGAGATCTCGGGGACTCTACTCAAAGTGGACCCGAGGATCATGGATACGCCAGTTCGACGCGCCATCCTGTGGATGGATCGTCGACATACCTTTACATGGTCGCCATCGATCAGGAGACAGAGAAAGTTACCGCCATTAACGCAGAGGATGGTACTCGTGGTTGTATCAGGGGACAAGATGATATCTCGCCTGCACGGTTTACGAGTCCAGTGTCGTGGATACAATGGGTTGGCTAGCAAGCCTTACCCCAGAGGACGAGGCGAGGGCTCTGGACTGGGGATCTACCTCGAGTAAAGAGTAAGAGGATGTTTTTCCGGATGAGCTACTCGGGATTGCCTCCGCAAAGGATTGTATTCCTAGATCGAAAGCCATCCCTGGTACTTCGCCCATCTCTATGACTCAAGATAGATGGCACTAGCTGAAGCCATAGAACTCGCAGTCCGCCACAGGAGCCACTGGACAAGGGGTTCATTGTGACCGAGCACTTCACCATGTAGCCCGATTCTATTTGTAAAGAAGAAGGATAAGACCCTTCGACCGCATTGACTACCGACAGCTTGAACAACAGTGGTTACGCGATCAAGAATCCACTCCATTGGCCGAGGATTGATGATTGCTTGATCACTGAGAGGAGCGAGTCTACTCCAAGATACCTTCGCACCGTTACCATCACCGGGAGATTTAGAGACAGAGATCTCAAGACAAACGCTTAGACGCCATATGGCACTTCCTTTGAGTTTACTGCAGATGCTCCTCTTTGATTAACGAATGCACCAGCAGCATTCATGGATCTCAAGCATAGGGTATTCCAACCCTATCTAGATCAGTTTTTTATAGTCTTTGTGGATGACATTTTGATCTACTCCTAGTCAGAGTGGGAGCATGAGTATCACTTGAGGATTGTGCTATAGTTATTGAGAGACCATTAATGCATTTGTTCAAGTGCGAGTTTTTATTAACAGGCGAGATTTTGACACGTAGGTCAGATCAAGATGTCGTGAGACCCCGCAGCCACGAGGCCGTGATAAGTCGAGAGGCCGGGTCGCCGAGATAATGCCAGCTGGATCGGGCCGGGTACTACAGGGAGATCTGGCTTGAGGATTTCTCCCGATTAGTCGCGACTCTATGACGAGCTCACCCGGAAGGAGGCCGTTTGATTGAGATGACCGATGAAGGCATTCCGTGAGTTGAAGAGGAGACTTACCATGTACCCTATCTCATAGTCCTGACAGTGACGCGGTACATGTTGTATTATGATGCCTCTTGAGTGCCTGACTGGATGTGTTTTGATGTAGTCCCGGAGGGTAGTAACCATGGTTCCCGGGTCGCCTGAAGAATCATGCTGCACTACTCCCACACATGACATGGAGTTGGCGGCCGTAGTCTCGCCTCTAAAGATTCGCGCTACTACTTACACGGCGAGGAGTTCGAGCGCACTCCTGCACTACAAAAAGTCCAAGTATATTTTCACGCAAATGACCTCAATATGAGGCAACGTAGATGCATGCCTCAGAGGACTATGACTTCACTTTGCACACTCACCCCTGGTAAGGAAATGGTGGTTGATGCACTCGCCTGTCACTGGGAGCATTGGCTATAGCTTCCCGAGTTGGCGATGCTCGAGACTCGCGGGATGGGGCCAAGCAAGATCGCGAAAGTGTGCTCAGGTACGTCAGGGAGCTGGCTACACCGTCACTATTAAGGCAGTGACCGAGTCCCGTAAGGACGCTGAGATAGTGTCCATCAGAACCGGGCATGGGCCAGCACGGACGAGGGTCGGACCATCCAATAATGATAGTCTTGGTATGGAGGACTAGCATGGTTCCCACTTGATCGATTCGACAGAGGAGACTCTCATGAGTTTTACCGTTTCGATTTGTCGTGGCATCCAAAAAATTAAGATGTACCAGATTCGCAAGTAGTATTACCGGAGCGGGATGAAGAGACATAGGGGACTTCGTTTCACGATGTCTCACGGTCGCCAGTTAAGGCTGAACACCGTAGCTGCCAGGCTACTTCAGCCATTAAAGGTACGAAAGGGGCTGGAGCACGTCACGATGGATTTCAGGGGACCCACTTGCCACGACAATCGGGCAGTGGACATGATGCGGTATAGGTGATAGTATCCGGATCACGGCCGACACATTTTCAGTCGCGCGATGACCTTCAGCATCGAGAGATCATCACAGATATCTCAGAGATAGCAGAAGCCACATAGAGTACCTATCCATAGTGTCTCTGACAGTGGACCCAGGTTTACTGGGCAAGACTTGGAAGAGTTTCCGAAGGCTATGGGCACACGTGGCCGACCATGAGTACAACTTTCCACCCACAAACGTATGAATGCAATGAGAGGACTATATTGTGTTAGAGGACATGTCATGAGCATGTCTAATCATATGGTAGCCGGGAAGAGCATCACTGTTGTATTCGCTTACAACAACAGCTTATCGCGTAGTATACGATGGCACCATATGAGGCATTGTATGGGAGGCCATGTAGGTCACCATGATGTTAATCGAGGTGGAGAGAGCTCCACCACCGGCCCCCGATCCGATTAGAGACACCTCGAGAAGGTGAGCTTGATATGACAACGCCCTCTCACGCCCCTCAAAGCCTGCAAGAGCAGGCCGATGTACGACGTCGACCCCAGAGTTCGAGGCTGGAGATCACGCTCTCTTGAAGGTGATGCCTAAGAGAGGAGTGGTCGTGTTCAAGCGAGGAAGCTTATCGCTGTTGTTCATTGGGCCCCCGAGATACTCGCGAGAGGGTAGGCACTATAGCGCACGGCTATTTTACCGCCCAAAGATGTAAGTTTCCACGAGGTATTTCACGTCTCCATGTTCCAGAGGTATACTCTAGATCCAAATTTCATGTGAGCGGATTGGGAGAGATAGAGGTTAACACCCGATGGGACCTTCGAGGAGGGACCAGAGCATTGTGGATAGCCGGGATCAGGTTTGCGACGCAAGACCGTGGGAGGGGAGAAGGAGGGTGTTATGGCAAGAATCGTGAGCCGGAGGAGTCAACGGGGAGCCGAGACACTATACGGGGCCACCCATCCCTCTGTTTGGTGGATGAAGGTACGTGGTTATTTAAATGACTAGTTTACATGCATGGTATAGTGCACGTTGCATATGCATGTGTTTTGTAGTGATTGTACAGAATTTCGGGACGAAATTCCTTTTAAGGAAGGGAGAATGTAAGACCTGAGAAAATTCCAATTTTCGGAAAAATGGCAAAATGGTCATTTTGGTAAAAATCTGAAATTTTTCTAGATCTCGGATGACGAAACGGACTTCACCGCTGGAATCGTCTCGCGAAATCTAGCTGGCCACGCCGACTTCGCCAAATTCGACATTTAATTGCACGCTGAGGCACCGAGTATCGGCGCCGTGAAAACGACATGTGATGTAACTAAAGTTACCTATTACATGTACTCATGTGACACATGTTGCATGATTAAAGAGAGGATGAAATGGATGGCCGACATTATGTCAAGTGTCAAAATCAAGACAAAAGAACACAAGTGGAATTAATACAATTGTTAATGAGGAAGAGACAAAATTGCAATAATGTTGTCTTCTCCAAATTAAAAGACCAAAAAATGGGCAGTGGGCTAGAACGGGTGATGCAGTAGCTGGAATTGATTTTTTTAGAGAGAGAGAGAGCACCTTCTCTCTAGGTTTCCGGTCGATCGGACCGTCGGTTTTTGACGGAGCAAGAAGGAAAGCTGTTCTATGCGGTGAGGGCTATGCGTGGGCACCGATTTGGTGGAGTTTCGACAACTCCAAGAGGTAGGGATCTTTTCCTACTTGTGTTAATCTTCGGCTAAGAGCCGTGTAAATGGTTAGGAATGTTCTGAGGCTTGTTTTAGCCGTAAACTCCTGGCCCCCAAAAGCTTAACCGAGTGGAGAAATTCCTATTCGTGGTGGTCGTGAATGCGAATTCGAGGGAGCTCACAAACGCTTCACGTGAATAGTGACACGTGAATATTTTTGTGTGAATTTTTATGTGTTGAGTGATTCAAAATGAATTGTTTGTGTTTGTTAATTAGCCCATGTGAGCTAATTTTGGTGTAATTGGTTGAGAATTTACATAACATGCTTTATGTGATTGAATTATGTTAATATATATGCATGTGAATATATTAGCATGAATGTGTTGAATTACATCATGCATTCTATATGCACTGGACAAACTTAGAATATTAAAAAGATGAACATACAAATGAAAAAAAAATGTTTGTGAAAGAATTACCAAGATTTTCTGAGAATCGTGTTGGGAGATTGTCCAACAATTCACGGAGGCCCAGAATTGCTCTAAAGGTTATTTTAATGCATTCGCCTGAGGGTTGTCCAATATTTACCAAACTTGTGAGTGTGTTTTCAAGAACAAATAACTTTTTTTTGAAAACTGTGATTTTACTCGCATTCGGCTTAGGTATGCGAGGGAGCTCCAAGTGAGGACTCCTGGACATGGGTCAGTCATGCATATCCGAAAGGTGTCTGCGCGAAATCATTAACGTGGGTTGTTTGTCATGTATGTGCACTTAGGCGGAGAACTATGTAGGAAATTATCACCACTGGCTTTGCTCACTCTTGTCGAGGGATCACTATTTCCGTACTGTGGAGGCACGAGACGGCGCCGCTAGAGGCCGCATTTTTGCAAATATTGTAAAGATCGCGGGCTTGGGGTATCTGCTTTGTATAACATGTATTAAAATTGTAAACTGATATATGTTTGGTAAGAGTGATTTATTAACTCTGAAACTATTGTATAAATGTAGGATATATTTTGTGAGTGATGATGCAGGGGCCCAAGTGGTCAGTTATTTTACTCGCATGTGGACCCGGTGAGGTCAATGTGATCAAGCCAGACAAGCTTTATGTACTGCAGAGCCTCTTGTACAAAGGAGGCTCCGCCCGATTTTCACAGGAGTGGTGTCGTTACCCGACATCCACGATTATTCCGTTGTGTCGACGGGGTCACAACGAACCCCGGGTTTTGGGGCTCACAAACGTCCCTCGAAATAGATGAAACTGTGGTTCCATGTTCAAATGATGTTCTCAGACGCCCTCTACTGGGCAATGTCGATCACGCGAGAAGGTCGGGGCTTTTTCCTTTCTTAGCCTCAGAGCAAAGAATTTCCCTTTTAAACTCAGAGCAGCCGGCTTTTTCTTCAGCTTTTTCTTTTTGCTTAGCCTTCTTCTTGATTTTCTTTTCTTCCAGCCTCTCTTTTTCTTCTTTCAGCTCGCCAAATTTCTGACGGGCATATGTAATTGTCTTAGGCTCGCCAAATTCGAATGGGTTATGTAATTTTGAACGCCATTTGGTGTAATTAATGAAATCATGTTTCGGGAAATTTTTATGTTGTGTTTCGCCTTATTTTTATTGTGTTCAGGTAACCAGTCATTAACGTGAATAAACTTCAACGGTTAAGGCGTCTAATGAAATCTAGCATGCCTTAATGTATTTAAGGATGATTGGTTCCCACGGTTCCCGATCACGGCCACGCTGACTACCCTAAGCCCATCCATCAGAGGGGCATAAGGGCACTAGCCTGGGGGCCCACGAACCTGGCCCACACTCGCTCACTCCGTGGCCTGGTCGCCAGCGCCATCGGGATTCAATCGCTTAAAGAGTGATGAGTCAACGAATGACACCATCCATAGGGCTAGACGCCTTATCTCTGGAATAATAATTGATTTTACCCGCTCTATTGTGTCTACACCATTCAAGTTCCGCTCAAGAGTTTCCGCTGATACTTCGCTACTGCATCTGGCTGCGTTGTTTTGCGATAGTCTTTCAGCACATTTTCCTCACCTTCTGTAAGCCCCGCTTTTGTCCCGGCAGGTTAGATTCCAGTTTCTAGATGTGTCCCGCAAATGTGAACGTAGAAGGTGCTTTCTGGCATGCTAGAGTCGGGGGGGCTTTTCCCTAGCTCCAGCGGGTTCAAAGTGCCGCCCTTTTACTCGCCTTGGTATTACGACATGGAATCGACTTCCTTCCTCTTCCTTTGTTATCAACGGTCACAGCATGGCGAGAGGTCAAGAAGAGACTTCCACTAGTTAGGCCAGGCGCAGGAGAGGGCCTAGTCGGGATATGCCTTCTGCAAGCAGCATTATTTCTTCTCTGTCTATGAGGAGCGAGGCCCACTCGCTCACATTCCCGATAATATCGACATTTTGAGTCATTTGATGGTCCAAATTAATCCACTATTGGTAAGGAAGACTACAAGATATTTTATCAGTGGAACATCACCGGCTTCGCTTTCCCGTTTTGTCTCTAATCAAGCAATTTATACACTTCTTCGAAGCCCCGCCTGCTCTTGTCCATTTGAATATCATTCATCCTCGACCGGTGTAGCGCATCAACCCTTCTTTACCAACTGGGATATTCAAGCAGTAGAGGTTTTCTTTATTTACACATTAAAGCTGGTGCATGGAGGTCGGCTATCCCTGTCGGCCCAGAGCCCCCGACTACAAGTTGTTACGGGGCTCCTCAACTCACCTAAGATCGAGGCGAAGATGGATCTTAGCTGCAGTGACCTCGCACAGACCCCGTGTACTCCCGACCGCTTACTTTAACAGCAATGTCATTCCCGTGTGTTCAAGTTGTGGGTTTTGCTTGTCATCAGACACGCTTATACAGTCAGATTTTCTTAATAAACACTTTCGTGCAAGAAAAGCGAGAGGTAGACTAGAAACTAGGTGGAGAAAGTCAAGCCAAGAACATCTGGGTTACTGAGATTTCTAAGCTGGAACCCAAGATCACGAAATTCTTTTAACCGTGAAGAATCTTCGTAAATTGAGTCGCAATCCCTCTCTCTATACTCTTCCCGTTATTCCTCGCCCTCTTCCCACATAAATAGTGGAGGGCGAAAGATTACGCTATTGTTGACTTTCTCCGACTTAGTCCCTGATGTACCTTGTCTCCAAATTTCAGATTTCCAAGACCGAGGTGGTTGGTCGGGAATTGGTGATCAATCTTCGGCCCGAGCAGCCTTCTTTGGCTAGAGAGGATTCTGGCCTTACCCCCCGAGCATCTAAGAAGGTTGATAGGGGCAGCCATCTCAAGTGTCTTCCCTATACAAAAAAGGGTTCTCGTCCTGCCCCCTAAGCATCCAAGAAGGCAGGGCGCCGAACGCGAAGAGGCGCCAAAAGGTGGAAGATTTTATTCCTGGGGTTGCTCTAATATCGTTTCCCCACAGCGAAGAGGAAGAAGATGAGGACGAGATGGCTGACCTCGTTCATAACTTTGGCGTGCGGAAGCGAAAACAGGGTGCTAGTTTCAAGCGGACAACTAATGCTACCTTCAAGGTCCTCCACAGGGCCAATGCTCCCCCTATGGAGGAAGTATCAGCTCTTGGGCCTGAAGGAGCCCAGGAAATTATCAAGTGTTGGGAGCCATTCAACAGGGGCGAATCCCCGGCCGCCCATTTGGAGCAACTATACCCAGCACGCTCGATGCCGGGGTAGAGGCGCGAGCCGATGAAGGGTGAAAATATGTTGTTTCGATCCGCTTACGCTGTAAGGAAGATCTCAAGCAAAGCATCAAGATGACATGTCGACAGGCCAAGAATCGCAATCATTCAAATTTCATGAAGCCGGGTATGTTTACAAAAATTATGCATTGCTCTAATATCATTATCGAATTCATAAGCTTTATTCTCAGCGCGCGCATCTTCAGCTAGCCACTACCATCCCGAACATGACCTACCACATCTTCGCATTGCACTTACGAAAGGGATGCGCAGAGGCCGCGCCTACGCCACCTGGCCAAGCCTCACCACGTGGTGTCGAGCTTCCTTAGCCAAGCGAGTCAAGCTCTGGCCGAATGAGGCCAGAGGAAGCGTTGAAAGGATGGCCCGAGCTGAGGCAAAGAGAGATGCTGCTCGCCATGATGCCTTAATGGCCCGCATGGATGCTGATGCGGTAGGGAGTGCCAGGGCGAAGGTGGAGTCCGAGTTGGCTAGGGTACAAAATGTCTTGGCTATTACAGAGGAGGTTAGGCAGAAGGCGGATGGCGAGGTTAGCCGTCTGACCGACGAACGAGTCTATCTGCTTTTAGAACTCGGGACTTGTAAGGATGAAATGTCTGCTATCTACGTAGAGGCCCTTAAAGAGAACAAGGCCCTGAGGGAGGCTTACAAGGAGGGCTTTGACGTTATCTTTAACTATGGGTATGGCTGTTGAGATTTCACACATAGCATTTGTGGAAGCTAACCCGAGGTTCCAGACAGGATGTTGGACACATCCAAACCGTTATCTCCAGAGTTTTTTATTAATCCTTGATGCCCCCTATGTGCTGTCCGTGTTGAAGTTGCTTCCATCGATGTTCATCCTGATTAAGTGACGAATGCGCCTGAGAGGGAGGCTCCTGCTGCAGTTCTTGAGACGGATAATAGCAAGGCGGGTGAGCATCTCTCTGCTGCTAAGGTTGGGTCAGGTAAAGAGCCTGCTTTCTCAGAGTAACCAGGGAGAATGAGGGACATGATGTTTCTGGGTTGCATTTCGTGGTTGCTCATTGAGCTTTGTTTCTTCACCTATGTTTTGTCGCCCTGGTTTTTGTTGTTGTTTTGAAACCAAGCATAAGTTATTGATAATAAACCATGCGGTGTTTACTAATCTGATGTGGGTGCTTTACTTCATAACTAAGTTAATTTAGCTGTGCAAGAAAGACATGTACTGAGCAGGGACATAGGTCAACTTCTGATGAACATTCTGGGTTTGTAAGGTTCATCGACCCTCTTCTACCGCTTCCCCCGGGTTCGGGGCATTGTGATGTACCACTGGGCATCAACCATACCAGCCTGGCTGGGGGCATTAACCTTATCGGGATTTGGGATGAACCAGCATCAATCATGCCGGGCCTAGAGACATCAACCTTTACCCTAAGCAATGAACCAGCCGGGCATTAACTACACCGTTTGCACAGGACATCAACCTTATCCAAACTTTGTAATGAACCAACTGGGCATCAACCATACTAGGCCGGTAGGACATCAACCTTACCCAGGCTTGGTAATGAACCAGCTGGGCATCAACCATACTGGGCTGGTAGGACATTAACCTTATCCAGACTTTGTAATGAACCAATTAGGCATCAAACATACTAGGCCGGTAGGACATCAACCTTATCCAGACTTTGTAATGAACCAATTAGGCATCAACCATATGAACAGGACATCAACCTTTACCCGGTTTGCAATGAACCAATTACATCAACTATACCGGGCCTAAGACATCAACCTTATCTAGACTTTGTAATGAACCGGGCCATCAACCATACTAGCCTAAGAGGGACATCACTCTTATCTGACTTTGTAATGAACCACTAGGCATCAACTATACCGGGCCGGTAGGGACACATCAACCTTATCCGACTTGCATGAACCGCCAGCATCAACCATACCCGGGCCTCTGACACCAACCTTATCCTGACTCTCAGAATGAACCACCAAGAACAACCATACTAGGTCGGTAGGACATCAACCTTATCCGGACTTTGCTATGAACATTTGGGACAGGAACAAAGTTAGAAATTGAATCATTCTTTATTGATAGTACCTTTTGAGGTGCATAACATTCCACATTCTAGGTACAGGAATCCCGTTTAGTTTATCTAATGCAAACGATCCTGATTTACCGGCCTGTGTTACAATATATGATCCCTCCCAGCTTGGTTGGAACTTTCCGACTGACGGATCAGCTGTATTTTCGAAAACTTTTCTTAGGACCAAGTCCCTCGGCTGAAACATACGAGGTTTCATGTGCTTATTGTAAAGGTTTGCTAGCCTGTTGTGGTTTGATGATATTCGCACAGCTGTTGCCTCGCGCAATTCATTTTCCATGTCTAGATCTTTGATTATAATTTCAGCATTTGACTTGTAACACCCCGAAATATACCCTACCAGTTTCCGGACTTGTTTAGGGTATATTATAAGCTAAATAGGAATTTTTGGGAAATAAAACGAGAGACCCGAAATGAATATTAGAGACAAGGGTAAATTAGTCATTTACTACTTGAGACATAAAGGCATAAATAAAGAAGTTTACATGCCATTACAGATTTGAGAAAAAGTTGGAATAGAATAAGAGAGAAATGGGGGGGATCAAGATGCAATTAGAGAAACTTAAAGCAAAAAATGGTTTTGATCACAACATGGCCTTAACTTAAAATGGGATTTAAGACTAAATTTGGTCTCATTTTGGGAGATCCAAAATGTGAAATGAAGAGAGGAGAAGGGGAGAAGAAGAAGAAGAGTGAAGAGGAAGAGAAGAAGAAGAGAAGAGGAGGAGTCTACAAGAAAGATTCAAAGGTATGGAACTTTGGATTTTTGTATGGAACTATGAACTCTTGTATGAATTTCCATACAATTGCATGATTAGTAGCTTGCCCAAACCTAGGGTTTGATAAAAGTTCATCCCAACATGGGTTTCTTGTTGGCATTTGATTTCTTTCTAGGGTTTTGATAGGATTTCATCCTAACCCAAAAATTTTTGAGAGTAAGGTGGGTAAAACCCCAAATGTACAAGAAAAGCATGGAATCCTCCATTTGAGGTTGGATTCATGGTTTAATTGCAAAGTAAAGGAGTTTGGGTTAGAACAAACCCTAACAAATTCTTGTATTTGGTATGTGTAAGTGGGTTGCGACCTATATTAGAGTTGTTTTCGGGAGAAAATCATGAAAGGTTTGATGAAAGATATGTATTGAATGATAATTTGAGCAGAAGAGATTTATAAGAGATGAATTGGAGTGGTCTCTGACGTGTTTATGGAGTATTGGGTTGATTTCAATAATGACAGGAAAAATGGGAGAAAAACTCTCACATTCTGGGCATTTTTCGGGTGACCTGTACTGTACACCCTAACCTGTACCGGTATAGGTGCTCCAGAGTCTGACCCCACTGCACAGTCGACCAGACCGGCACACCGTCTATTTTACCACTTTCGAGTTTAGCCATGAACTGTTTCATTTCTTATGAGATTTGAGTGGATTCATGGATAATTAAACTAGACTTCCAAGAGAACTAAACATAAAAGAAATAGGTACCTTAAAATTTGATTCTATACCCAAAAAATTTTACCAGTGGGGCTGTTCAAGCCAAATCTCGGGTTTTATTTTTGAACATAGAGGTCTGGTTGTTTAGACATAACTTGAGTTTCTGGTGTCTGATTCAGTGATTCTAATTGAGAAGAACCCAGCGCCTTAGATTTGTGCTGGAGTACAAAGAACAAGTCAAAGAGAGCCAAGACACTGGAAATGAGTATTACAAACTGTCCTATGTGTAATATCGTAAATGACTAGTTTGGCATGAAAATGCCATAACTTTAGTTTGATGATCCGATTGAACACTTAATTTCAAGTAAAGTAGACTATAGAGGAATAAGAATACATGAATGAGAAGGATTTCATAGGCATCATACTTTACAAGTATATGAACTCGCCATGTAATAGGTGCTGAAACAAGGAAAATATAGAAATGCAAGGTGGTAAATGTATTCATGAAACATGAATGTATATGGAAAAAGAAAACAACTGGAAACATGAATACGAATATGAAGTGGCAATATGTCATGAATACATGTGCATTTAAGAGAGATGATTATTATCATATATAACCAGAAAAAGGTAATAAATGATATGAAGACACGTGATTATGATCATTATGAATGCTATTCGTGAGATATATATAAGTATATATCACTGTAATTATCGTTATTCGAAATGCTTGTCATACATAAATGACATGAAGACTGTTATTTGTGAAATATACATATGTATATGCATATATCATTTGAATTATTATTATTCGAATGTTGGTTTGCCACATATGCATAAATGCATTTGAACTATAAGTGAAATTACTTGATAAAAGTAAATTGATTTGAAATGTATCATCGAACGATCGACATGACTTTGATTCACCAACTAAATTCGCGAAGGTAATCGTAAGCCATTAAAATTGAATCACATTTTTATCGAATGACCAACATGAAGGGATTCACCAACTTAATTGGCCATGAATAAACTTAATATGAATGTGAATTCACATTGTTATCGAATGAAAAACAGATGTGATTCTAAGTGAATCTGTCGAATGCCATTTCTATGTACCATATGTGAGATGGTAATAATTGAATGCTAACCACATTGCTAATGAACGATAAACAGGACAGATTCCCAAGTGAACTGTCAGAATGCCGATTTCTATAGTCATATGTGAGATGGTAATAATCAATGCGAAATCACATTGCTAATTAACGACAAATAGACAGGATTCCCCAAGCTTAAGCTGTCGGAATGTCGACTTCTATAGCTATATGTGAAATCACAACCGAAAGAAAATGACATTGAAAAATTGTATTTGTTAAAATGTCTTACATTACACGCATAGTAAAAGGCATTATTTTGTAAATCATTTGCTAAATGTGAATGTTATGAGTCTTAACTTCATAAGTGTTTGCGGATTGCCCGGGGTTATGCTGCACTAAAAAGCGTCTAAAATGAACAACACAAACAAAATGTTTCAGTTAATTAAAAATGTCCGATAAACCGGCTCCATTGATCTCGCTAAATCGTCAAGTCGATTCGGTCACGATACTTTTGAAAACAAAATTAACAAAACAAACAAAATGTTTTGATTGAAAATGCTCGAGTAAACTGTCTGCTGATCCGCCAACCGGTCGAGTCGGGATTCGTCGTACGCGATACTTTGAAAATGAAAATTAATAAACGATAACTAAAGAATTAAACGGGCATCCCGGATCATGAAATGTAATTGCTAAAGGGATTTGATTAATGGCTTCGGCCGATAATGATAAGAGTATAATATGTATCAGATAGTATGATTTGACCCCACTTAATTTGATATTAATTTCGACTGGTCTGATTTACATTATGTATGTATAAGTTTGTTTTGAAGATCCACATGCCACATGCGTAAGATATGAATCAAAACTTCTGTAAAAGACATGACACATGGAAGTAATACGAACAAGATAATGATATGGAATCGAAAAGGATAAAATCTACATGTATAATATGATATGAGTTAGAAGTCACATAAGAATAGATTTATATGCATAAGGAAAGAAATGTAAAAAGATTCGTGACTTACTTAGTATTGTTATCAGTCATTACTATCTATATGTTCCCACCAAGCTGCAGCTTTCTGAAGACGTGTTCAACTTGCAGTAGGTACCTTCAAGGAGGAGATAAAGAGGATAAGTAGCATTCCACACCAAGAAGAGGGCTATCTCGTAGATAGGTGCCTACAAGCACTTTTCCGCGATCTCGATGTTTGTATTAGATATGTACATGTATAAGTATTTGTATATATGTAAATGACTTTGGCTATTACAAAATTGTTTATATACTCCAGCTGTGTATAAGTTCACTTCAAAAATAAAATAAAATAAAATAAAACAAAGAGTTCAAAGATATGGTCAGACTTCGAAACAGGTTCGATTCGCCACCGGTCGGACTGGAATCGGGCGTGACATGACCGCCGGGTAAATCAATTCGGCTGCGTACGCCGATTTCTGGTCGACTATAGCCTCCATCCCATAAGGAGCCGAAGCGGGGATATACCGCCGTCGAGTCATTGCTCTATGTGCCCATAGCACCCCGGAGTTCATCCACCCACTTTCCTTAAGACCTAATCTAACGCTTTGGCTGGCACACAGTGACCCTATTTAAGGCTTCTGCTCGCTACTCTCTACTGATACCGAGGAGTGGAGAGCAGATCTTTACCTCAATTCAGCAGGTTCTACATGCCCGTTGTCGACCGAGGCTCGCTATCCGACACAACACTGAGGTATACCGAACCGCATCGAGCATTTTCCGCATGAATCGAAAGTGACACCTTATCCTTGATTAATGTAAAAGCCTCGCTTCGCGATCCACGCGCGTGGTCAAAATAATCGCGCCAATAATTTCTTCCGAGCCAAGGCAAGAGGAAGGCCCGACCATGTTAATTCCCCTATCGGGCGAAAGGCCATGGGCTCAGAATGGAATTAAACTCGAAATGGTGATCCCAAGACAGGCTAGTCGCAGCATCGATCACACTTCATCGTGAGTCACGGCATCGATCTCATGGTTAGCTTTTAATACCCCGAGGCGGCTCGTGTTAATGTTCACACCGGATGATTACCACACATCCCTTCATGTAGTTCCGCTATCACATAATGCGTCCTGTTCTTAGTTAGGCACTTTAAGTACGGCCTGTCTGGTGATCATAACAACTGCCCATAATCAACTACCAAAGAGAACTTGGATATTGATCTGACCTTGTGTTTGTCAGCCATTCTGGGAGTTCTCTCGTGTTGATATACTGCACTATGGGATCCATCTAGGAAGGGGAGACCTCGTCCACCTAGCTTACACGGGTAGTGACAATTGACGAATCCGACTGATAATAGATGGGCAGGAACACTATTTCGGTTATTGGAAGTGAAGCGGCAACAGTGGCCAAGACGTCCGCTTTCTCATTGTAGTCTCTGGTGATGTGTTCAAGCTTCCAAGCTGTCCAAGCATTGTTTAACCAAGGATACATACTTTTTCCACTGTGGGTCTCATTAACCTATATTCTTCGCTTTACTGGGCTCTTAATAAATCCAATCACGATTCACTTTAATTCGTGGCCCGTCGCTGGTATTACAAGAACGCCAGTTCAATTCCATGCTCAAATCATATTTGACCTCGTTGTTGAGGCGTCGTCGCCTAAACGGATAAACTTGCTCAATTCCTCTCCCACTGAGATTTAAGTTGCAAACCGATGCCGGCTCCGGTTTTTCGAGATGCCTCGTCTACATTAAGGATCCACCCGGGGCCTGCTGCCTTAGCTCGCTTCCCCGACGGGATTTCGCTAGAAAATCGCTTTAACTCCGTCATTTTTAGCCAATCTCGTTTGTACCATTGAATTCGCTTAATTCAATCGTCCATCGATCCATCTTCCAGACAAGTCGCCGGAATGGTGCTCAAGAAGAAGGTCACCAAGACAACAATGGGGTGTGCTTGAAGTACGCTAAGCTTTGTTAAGTGAACTGAAAGCTAATGCCGCCTCGCTTCGAGGTGGTTATAACTGTGTTTTTAAGCATAAGGACTTGTCAAAATACTGGCTCTACTTTTATTCATCTTCCTGAATAGGTAGTAATTTACTAAGACATTCAAAACTGCTTAGGTACAAGAAGGATGTTTCGCCGCCTGTGCTAAAGTGACTAGAGATTCTATGAGATACTATTTGATAACAGTGAGGGCTTCATCACATTCCTTATTCCACTCGGCCCCGTTGGCCCCCTTGAGGGTAGTAAAGAATGGCTTTAGACGGTCTGTAAACCGAGAGATGAACCACCCCAAGGCGGCCAACCTACTACCAACTCAAGAATTTCCTTTAGAGGTAGGAGTCGGGACTCCAGACAAATTTGGGTTGAGTGAAGGCTCACACTCTCCCGAAGTCATCATGAAACCCAAGAATCGGCCCACGTTGACTTCGAAGGTGCATTTTGAAGGATTGAGCTTCATACCGTATACACTTAGGAGTTCAAAAGCCTCTTACACGTGTTCAACACGGTCTGGACGTTCTTTGGACTTTACCAACATGTCATCAATATAAACCTCCATGGTTTTTCCAAGTAGTGGCCTAAACATCTTGGTCACTAACCTCTAATAAGTTACCCCAACATTCTTAAGCCAAACGACATCACATTGTAGCAATTGTTGCTACTAGGGTGATGAAGATCAAGTTTCCTGGCCCACTGATGCATGGGTATTTGATGATATCCTGAGAAGGCGTCCAGGACGAAAACATCCCATGCCTCGTCGACGATCAACGATCCGGCCCATCCCTGCAGAGGAAGCCGCCTTCTAGCATGCCTCACAGATTCCGGTAGTCCATGCACACTATCCATTTTCCGCCTTTTTTCGGGACTACCACTACTTTGGCCAGCCATTCCGGGTACTTGATTTCTCTGATGAATCCCGCTTCCAAAAGATTATCCACTTCCGTCTGAATAACCTGATATTGGTCTAAGTGGAAACACCTCATTTTTTGTCTAACTGGCCTGGCTGAAGGAATGACATTTAGTTTGTGAGTGGCGTGTACGGAGTTAATGCCGACCATGTCTGAGTGAGTTCAGGCGAACACATCCATATTATAGAGCAGAACCTGCCATATTTGTTCTCTCTCCGCAATGGATAGGAGGGAACTAACGTAAGTGGATTTATCCGGCTCAGCCAGGGACATTGATTCTAGGGGGTCAACGACCAATTGCTCCCTGTCTTCCACCTGTGCCTGAGCGACAATCTGTAGTTGTTATTATGAGGCCTGGGTCTCGAGGGTTGGATTGTGGGAGCTACTTTTCCTCACGCTCCCGCACCGACACTGGTAGCACCACCGGGCTGCCGGGTCGGGTCGCTAAGAAGATCAATCATTTCAAAGATCGTCGATAGCTAATCATTTGATGGTAGGTGGATGGCACGAATTTCATTACATGCAGCCATGCTTGACTAACAAATGGCGTTGTACGGGCCCAGGTCTTCGACAACTGAAAACAGAACCTGTTGGATCACCAGCCCTGCTCTGACGGGGAGAGTAATGTCACCCATTGTCACTATGGTTGCCCCAAGAAGCCTGATAGATTCTCGCCAACCGAATCCTCACCGCCCAAGGAGGAGTGTTCATCTCACTGGCTGGCAACAGAATAAAACCAAGCCGCTACGCTAGGTCAACAAGTACTCTATGCACATCAAAATCATTGACACATAAAGTAAGTACAAGTGCATCATGGTGTGGAGTAATGACCTTGGACGGGTTAATAGGGGGAAAGGATATAGGGTCGTTGATCGGCTAGACCGCTTCCGTCGTCATTCTGGGCGTGGATGGTAGTTTATCCCGCCCGAAGGTGGTTGCGCCGCAATAGCCTTCTTCCGGGTGCTTAGACTGACATCGGGATCTTCGGGTCGCCCAAAGATATAGTTAATGGTGGGCCGAGGTTCAAAGTGAGCTTTATGTCTGGCCACTATTCTTCGACCAGAAGGCCACTATGTAGACCGCTCCTGATATATCTCCCGAGCGGTCACCACACCTTTCCATAAGAAACTTCAAGCTTCGACATCGATTGGTCTCGTGCCCGTGGTCCCTGTGGTAGTCACACCCCCAAAGACTGTCATACCAAGGCGGATCTCGACCACCGGGTGTGGGCCATTTAAAGCTCTGAGTGATCCCTATGAGCGAGTTAAGCTCATTATACGAGACGCTCGGGAGGGGTAAACTACTGCCCCTCTTTCTCCTCGATCGGTCTCGAGTGTTTTTAGTTCTTTGCCCCCTTCGTCTGGGGCCGACTCGTGGCCTATTGCCGCCAATGTGGATCATCACGGCCCGAGGCTCTGATATCCTCCAAAGGTTGAATATTTATCCGCCCGTCTATACAATTCTTCCATTGTCGTAGGCGGATCTAGGGATAGCGAGTGGAAGAATAGTGTGGTCGGCCCAAAGCTCCTTCAGAAATCATGGAGGACCGCATCCATACTATATGAATCAATTTGTTGGATGACCCCCCCAAATCTCCTAGTGAAATCACGGATGGACTCATCTTCCCGCCAAGATGGTTTCGTAGCGGAACTCGGGAGCGTTTCTCTGGCCGAACCGGTGCACGTACCGCAAACAAATGCCACCCACAACTCATCGAACAAGCGATGGACTCCGCGGAGCTCAGGAACCGCTGTGTGGCCTGCTCAAGCCACTGGGAACACTTTGGCTAATAGGCTATTGTCTCCTCGCATCGAGCATCATCGCTTGATCATGAAAAGATGTGGTCATACGGTCGATGTCACCATACATGGCAAATGACGCCAGATGACAAAGCCACGCTACGCCTTATAGCTTAAGACTGGTTAGCCCAATGGGGAGGGACAAGATATCTTCCGGTCCCCTGACAATGTGGGTGCATGTACGGGTCGGTGCCACGCCCTCCGTCACGTGGCTATACTCGGGGCCTCATTCCGACTGGTCGCCTCTCGTTGAACATTCTCCGTGACTAAGAAGGTATGCCGACGACCGGGCCGAATCCGGGCCGGGGGCCTCTTCCCTTGATCTCACCCACGTTGTTCTTTGGGGGTGGCATATTAGGAAGTGGAGAGCTACCAGAAGATAACTCATCGTTCGTTGCTGTTTCACTGTCGTCTGGCCGAATAGGCTCCTTGCCTTTATTTTGTTTAACCGGGGGTGCAGGTTAGCTACTCCCTTATGCATTTTCAACCCAATCTTCTTCTAGACGATGTAACGCCCCAAAAATACCCTAGAATTTTATAATAAAAATTATTATATATTCCGGGTATGAATTGAGTCAAACTTAGGTTTTTTCCGGGAAAATTGGTAAATTGATAAATTGTGAAATGTAAATTGAAAGTGTGAGCATATAATTGAATATTATATGCTAAATTAAGAAAGTGATTTAACTTAAATAACCCAAGTGAAAAAGGGTAAATGTGGAAATTTGTAAAGTGAGGACCTAAGGGTTAAATGATAGCTTAAATACTAATATGAAATAAATGATAAATGATAAGGAAAGTGAAATAAAGAGTTAGAATGCCAAAAATGGAAAATGGGATTAAGTGGGTGGCCAAACAAGGCCTTATGAAGATTAAGTGACTTAAGACAAAAAGGAAAAAATGAAAAAAATGAGAAATGGGTGTGTAGGCCAAACATGACCTTACACTTAAAAGGGATTTAAAAGACCAAACTTGGTCTTAGATGCTCATTTGGAGCAAATCACATTTTTAGAGAAGAGAGAGGAGAAAAGGGAGAAGAAAGCTAGGGTTTGCAAGAGATCAAGCTTTGGTGTGATCCTTTCCCACTTTTTGCTTCTAAAAGATCAAACAACCTATAAAAGAATGATTTGAAGAGATAAGGTAAGAAAAATCAAACCCTAACTTCCCCTTTTATGATTTTGATGTTGGGGGAAAAGCCCTAACTTAAAAGAAGAGGTTTTCATTGATTCTAAACCACTTTTGGAGTTGTTTAGAGTGGATTCCATGGTGGATTTTTGATATGGGACGAACTGGAGAAGGTTGGTGGAAGAAAATGTGTGAAATGCCAAAAATCAAGCATTTCGGCAAAATCTCGAGGGTAAATTTGCGACTAAAAGAGTGGTACCTGGCATTCATGATGCAAGCAGTAGCGGTACCCCACCACTCAAACTCGGTACCTGCATTCATCGGTGTTGAGGGACCGTACCCATTCGGGCCAAAGTGGTAATTCTGGTGACCACCGCTTTCCAACAGCCCCGTTTTTGCATGTTTATGACCGCTGTTCAGATTCATATACCGGCGGTTGTGACCCTAAGAAATGATTAATGGGGGTCCAAATAAGGATAGAACTAAGTGAAAAACGTACTATACCTCGCCTTTGGGTTGACTTAGTGTCTTAACCCAAAACCGTTAACAAAGATAAATTGTCATTCATTAAAAATATGATAATTGTTTATCCACTAAGAGTGGTGTGATTATTGTTGACTAGTGGATTCGTGGATGATCGCCTAACCTAGGACCGAGATCGAAGAGAAGGAAACTAGATCCGACAACTTTGGTTTGTTCTTTGACTCTATTCTTATTTCAAGTATTTTGGTAGTTTACCAAGTAAATATGAAATGAGTACATGAATGAGTATATGAAATGAGTACATGAATGAGTATATGAAATGAGTACATAGATTGAGTATATCTTTGAAAAGATAATACGAAAGTGAATGGAAATTGGAAATGTGATATTTGAAAAACCGATTGAATGTAAATGATAAAGCGAATTGTAAAGACGGCAACATCTGTTATTCAATAGTTTGAGGCTGAAGGAAATCACTGGATTATGCATCACATCACAACTGGCGATCCCTTGTAATGTCCCAATATCCACTTATGGATAACTAATGATCCGCCGCATGGATATACATTGAAGAAATGTTCCCACTCAAGGATGCACAAATCGGCAACCACATGATGGTGTATGGTACGGCGATACCACATGCTCTGGGGTGCACCAAACGGCATCCGTCATGATAGGAGACCGAATTGTTAAATGTGTAAGCACATTACCGAATGAAAATAAGGGTATGATTCATCAAACGAAATCCGTCAGAAATGTGATTTGAATAGTCAAAGTGAAATAACCAACATTGACGAGTGTAAATGGGATTTTATGTATATGCTTAAATCTCATAAATTGAATCAATCAATTATTGCATTGAAAATGCATGTTGTGATATGATAAATGATTTGTAAAATGAAAGCATGCGAAAATGAATAGCATGAGTATATGTTGATATAATAAGCATGGTTTGATGTTAAATGCATGTCAAGTTAAATTGAATGTTGAAATAGAACTGCATAGAACCACTAAGCATGAAAATGCTTAGCGTATAGTTTTATCTATGCGCAGGTATTGAGTAAGCAAAAAGGCAGGCCAAGATCAAGAAGCCGCTAGAAATATAGCAGAGTACGGGCGAGGCATATACCCTTGGTCATTTGCATATCATTCCTTGAATGTGGTATTTGTAAAACAAAAGTGGTTAAACTCTAAACTCGATTTTGTATATCATTCGAAAAGGCATGAACCACTCTCTTTGTAAATGTATTTTGTTAAATGTTTACGGGTCACCAATCACATTGAATTTGTAAATGATTATGGGCTTGCCCAAAACTAAAATCGCTTCCGCAACGAGATGACATAATAAAATGTTTTGGTAAGATAAATGAAAACATCGGAGTAAACCGGGCTCCGGTTTGGATCCGCCATTCGGGTCGGGCTGGGGATTCAGGTCGTGACATTTTGAAAAAGAAAATTTAATAAGACGGAAAAAGAAAAGAAATAAACCGAGCATCCCCTGGTTTTGCCGACCGCCGACCGGTGGTCGACTGGTTCTCTGGGGTCGCCATGCACGAGCCCGCAGACGATTGTTTTTACGCATGGTCGCGACGCATTCGTAATTCAACCATCCGCCTAGCCTTATTTTCCCGCTTCGTTTCCATATCCTAATGCCAAGGAACTAGTCTTCGCGGACCGTTTGCCGGATTACAATTTATAGAGACAAGATCCGACGAACTGGATGAATGAGCAGGAACTACCGATTCTTCTCGAGGTGCGACGCTGATACCGATTTAAGCCTTGAACGCCGTAGATGCGACTCTTTGGTCGCCCCCAAGGACTGGGCGCCACCTGTGGGTCTCTCGTATTCTCCGAGTTCCTGGACGTCGAGGCATGAACTTGGAAGCAAGAACCCCGCATCAATACAGCCGCAATGGTGTGCCTACTACCTCTCTGATGCTTAAGTTAGTTAAAGAGATAGAAAGCATAAAAAATGTCAGTCTTGTAGGCGTATATTTTCACATATCTTTTTGTTAGCATTACCTCCCTTATTTATGAAGAAGGATGATGATCCACTTTGTATGGAAAGTGGGTGATTGGTTTCCTAAATGGAAGGGAGGCAGGCGCTTCACTTGCGCATCAACCCTTTTCCTTTCGATAACCAAGAACCAGTCTTCCGCCTCAAGAATCGCTGATCACTCACAAAGGCTGGCCACGTATGAGGCTCAGGGAGGATATGTTCTCGCTGTAAGGATCGCCAAAGAAATCACCGGCTGACCATCTTATTAAAGATGGCAGCCGCCTAGAAGAGGGCGTGCCTGGGCCTTTTATGTGATCGGATAGTGATTAGTGCCCAAAAAGTGCCATTTTGAGCCCTATTCGAGATAGGTTTTGGATGCTTTTTGCGCACTAATCATATCAATTAAGCCAATTGAAGTGTTTAAGTCCACTTGGTATCACTATGCCATTTCGAGGTTATTTTCGTTATTTTGCGCCAGGTACTCCGCCCACTAAGTTCGAATTGACATCGAGATGTACAAATCCGTGAAGATTGAAACTACGCCATCAAACATATAAAAATTCGTTGAAGAAACGGCGTAAAGTGATAAAGAAAGGATGCAGACATGCAAGCGCATATAAAGGAAGAATGTAGGCAACCCAGAAATTCGCTATGATTGCGAAAATTCGGCTGATGACTGCGAAAAATTTCGCATCATAGCGAAAATTTCCCAATCCTTAGCGAAATTGAGAAATTTCGCCAGTTAGCGAAATTTCGCTATATAAATAAAATCACCTGGTGCCTAGCGAAATTCTCCATTCGCTATCTTCAGACTCGCTAAAGAATAAATTTCTTTCGCTTACCTATTTAAATTTTCCCCGCATACGAAATTCCCCGCCTGCTAAATTTGTGTAATTAATGCCAAACACCCCCGTTTGGTGTATTACCTTGTCCCTTGTATGAGCCAATATATTAGGGCTTTCTTGTAGTTTCACACATTAGGTGGCCTATATGTCCCCCCCATTTTGTAACCCTAAGCAATCTTTGGCAAATTTTTCACTTTATAAATATCTCCCGCAGCTTTCATTTTAGGTTTGCTTTTCCTCTCTTCTCTCTTCTTTCTTTCATTTTCTAGTTGCCAAACACCCTCTCGAGGATGACAACTCAAGAGATGCTTCGCTGCCTCATAGCTTTGAAGAGCAGGGCTGCTAGCTTGGTTTTGGGGTTGCGTTGTGTCAGTTTTCATGTTTTGAATGCTACAGTACTCAGATTTATGGCTCCCAGCCTTTCCAAACTAGGGTTTAATATCATTTAATGTCATTACTTTGGCCAATACTTACCATGCTTTGTGGTACAATGTATAATTTACTTGTTGGGGATGCATCAAAGAGTTCTTACGGCCTTTACGAGGCCACTCAAATGAGGTTGAGTGCTGTGGTTTTAAACTCGAAAAGGGGCCGTGAATGCATGTTGCCTCGTGGTTGACTAAATAGGAGGTTTCTAGGGTTAGGTTTTCTAGTTAAACAAAGATCCTAAGTATGGTTTCGACCATAGTCGCTTGGCCATGATGCGAGGATAAAACCAGAGGGACTTTGCATCGAGGTTATATCGCAAATCAAGCCACACTTCACTTTCGCTTTTACACTAATCAAGAACCAACAACTCTCACCGTTTTGAAACAAACCAAAAATCCAAAATCCAAACTAAAGCCTCACCATTTTCAACACCGATGCGACCATTCCTAGGATGAAAACCCATCCCCGTGTTCGACCCTAGACTGGGCTATGTCAAGTAGCAGAGCTTGACTACCGCAAAGAGGAGGAATATAGGAATATAAATTTTGCTGATTCCGCATCACTCCTACCGTGGCACGAATCGTATAGCCCACAAGCCGAACTTCAGCCCGATCCATGTTCATGATGCTGGGCCTTCTTTTAGGCTTTTTGATCCGCTTTGGGGCCTTCCGAGGGAGATGCTGACCAAAACTATGAGAGACCCACAAATTTATTTTATGCTTGAATGTTTTATGATATCTATGTATTTAATATATAACAGTATTACATTTGTTTATTATCATTTAAAATGAATTTGATTAATTAATCTCATATATGAAAATACATAAAGTTTTTATTCAATATAGTTAAATATTTTTTATTGAATTTGATTAAGAAACATTGATTTTAAATATAATATATTGGTCGGGAGTCAAATATTTAATGCTAAATTTTTTTCTTGAAATATCATAACCTTTGGTTTCAAGTTTACTATGACTCATCCTGAATAATATTTTTTTTGAGAACTCCTCAATAATACTTGTATGTTGTAAATAAGCATTTATGTATGGTGAATGACCATTGAATCTTAACAAATGAATTAACCTTCGCTAACTCCATTTATGATATTCCATTGCTTATTATTTTTAAGATGGAGTTATGAAAGGTCTTGTTGTAAGCCTATAACTCTTTCACTACCTGCAATGGCATCCCAAGAATCCCACATTTATCATTCTTCCCTAACCCCGCCATTCCATAGCGCCTCCACTTCTCCTCTCCTTTATTTATTTCTTCAATACTCTCCGTTATTCCTTCTTTTATTCTATGTAGTATATTTCTATTTTACTTAAAGTATCTATTTTATAATATTTTTCACAAAACGTTATCAACAAGATTTTGCTTTGAAGGTAATTCCTTAATCCTAATTTGAAGTTATTTCGATTTTACATATCTATACTTATATTTGGTTTTGCTTATCAGCTAAAATCTATATTGCTATTTATAAGAATTGATTATAATTTTTTTAATCATATATCAAGAGTTTGTCGACAATGTCAAATCTCACAAAACTTGAGTTTGTGACACTTGACATTACTAAAAAGAATTATTTGTCTTGGATCCTTGATGTTGAAAACACATGTTGAAAGAAGGATCTCGCAAAAGTGTTGATTTTCCTTTGACATCATCTCCATGAAGATTTGAAAAATGAATACATTACGAAAAAGGACCCTCTCACTATATGAAATGAGTTGAAAGGGATATATGACCACTAGAAAACTATGACTATCCAAAAAAACTCAATATCACTAGATGCACCTGAGGTTGCAAGATTTTAAAGTAGTCAGTGAATATAACTCCGAATTATTTAAAATCGGCTCTTAATTGAAGCTACGTGGAGAGAAAATCATAGAAGAAGCATGCTAGAGAAAACATTCACTACATTTCACGCATCGAATGTGCTCTTGCAAAAGGAGTATCGAGACCGTAGATCTACAAAATTCTCTAAACTAATATCACGTTTTCTTGTTGCTGTACAAAATAATAAGTTTTTGATGAGAAATCACTAGTCCCGTCCAACTGGATCTAAACCATTCCCCGAAGTGAATGCAATATTGTCCCAAACTCGTGGACGGGGATGTGGTCATGGAAATAATTTTTGAAACAATGGTACTCATGTTAGTAATCATTTAAATTCCCAAAAAAAGGAAAGCCTCATTGAACAACCAAACATGGAATAATACCGAGGTGAAACAAGAAGATGAGAAATATATACAAAATACACTTTTCAAGGGCCACGAGAATAGTTGCCATAGGTGTGGTATGATATGACACTGGTCGCGTACATGTTGTACGCCTAAAAATTTGACCGACCTTTACCAAGAATCAATGAAAGGAAATAGAAAATAGATAGAAATGAACTTTACTGATGATAATGGACTATACCTAACCTATTATGATGTTGATTTCTTTGGAGGTCCTAGTGACAAAATTGACTATTTGATGAATGATGAAAATATTGTTGTTGAATGATGCTTCTTATATCCAAATTAAATAAAATACAATTTTGTTATTACATATATTACATTGTTAAATATTATTTGTCGTTTTTATTAGTTGTATCTAAAATCCATGTGTTATTAATCTCAAGATGAATGAGGGTGATATATGTCTGGTTGACTATGAAACAACACACACAATTCTTCAAGATAAAAGATACTTTCTAAATTTGACACTAACAAATGCCAATGTAAGTACCATATATGGTACTACAAACTTGATTGAAGGCTTTGGAATAACAAACATAATGCTACCAAAAAGAACTAGGTTCCATATCAATGATGCATCATATTTTAGCAAATCCACAAGGAATTTGCTCGGGTTTAAAGATATCTGCAAAAATGGATATCACATTGAAACCATGAATGAAGGTAATACAAAATGTCTTTATAATACCTCTATTGTTTATGATAGGAAACTTGTTGTTAAAAAACTCTCAACCTTCACCTTTAGGTTAAATAATACAACTATAAAGCTTGTTTAGTAATACGTTGTTGTGAACTAAAAATTCACTGACCCAAAGATTTTTATTCTTTGGCATGTCAAGCTGGGTCACCCTGAGTTTTCAATGATGCAGAGAATCACATCCACTAAAGAGTCAAAAGATTCTTTTTCCTAATAAATACCCATGTGCAAGCTCATAAGGTAAATTGATATCAAATCATTCTTTAGTAAATTGTTGGGAAGATTAAGAGAAAAATTTTATGTATAAGGTTAAGATTCCAAGTCATGTTCCCATTTTCATGTCCTTTTGTCGTTTTACTTCTAACTGTTAGTGAAGTGCTCTAAAGGCAAATTACCTTTAACAGCACTGTGCTGCAGCTTTTCATTAATATTATGAATAGACATCTTCAAGTATTTGATATTCATACGTGAATTACATTAGCCGATCTTTAATCAGTTAATGAAGTTCATGATACATAACATAGCATGAAGGAAATATGATGAGATCGTGATAATAGGATTCCTATCATGTTCAATTATGTTAGTATCTAAATTATCCCTAGTCATAGGATCAACGAGACCTGACATTATTGATCCAAATGACTAGCACATGTTACACTCCTTGATTGGATAAAGAAGTGGATCTTATAAATTGTAGTCATGAGTTGATTAGTGTTAACATGTGGATGCTTGCTAGGAGTAGCTAATTTTATCGGTGACATGCTATGAGACAATCATATGAATTATCTATTTACTTCATAGTTGATAGTTTGCATCACATAGCATTGGTAAGTATCTAGACTTAAGAGTGATAAAGATATCTTGGATCAGCTGATCTATACTTTGACTTCATTTATTATTTACCTCTAAGGGTGCTCCACTGGTGATGGTGATGACTTGAGGGTGAAGGTAATTGGGTAGCCAATAAGAGAGTTCTCACCACTCCCAATGGAGGGAGAGTATACCTATGGCCTCTTGTCGAATCATTACTCAAGTCTCTGCCAGTGGAAATGTATCGAAGGTGTCTTGGTGGCGAATGATGAGGCGAATGAGTCTAAGGGAGAAAAGAATTATACCACTTAAGCTAGATGTGGCGTAGCCAGTCTAGTGGGAGCTACACTTTGTCCATGCTTTGAACCCAATGGAGTATAGAATGGTGAAAGGATGAATTGCGCAGTAAATGTCTATGGAAGGGTTTGTAGTTGTACCACTGACTCTTCGGTCAATTGGGGTCATGATGTGTTGCTGGATACCACTTATGACTTGCTTGGATTCAAGAGCTGAATCAAGTGGCTAACATAATCGGGAACATAATGGGTCACACACTTAGAAGGTTTAGACCTAATATAAAACGGGCTTTGATGTGATCCAAACATGAGGGAAAGTATTATTTGAAATGGAATGTCACGGGATTAGTATAATCATAGGTACAAAAGGGCTCATTAAGAGATAAAAGTAGGCTTGGGCTTGTTCATGAGCTTAAGGCCTATCAGGGTACATGCCACAATGCATAGAGATGCATGTAGCCTATAATTTATTAAGTAAAGGGCCCTTTGGACTTTTCATGGGCTAGGGTTCTCCTATTTAAAGGTGTTTATAAGGAAACCCTAACCCTAGCCATCATAAGCCACATTCTCAAGAAAGAGTGTTGTGAGAGGAAAGAAAAACCACTTTTAGAGATTTGAGGTATTAAATCTCTATACCTCTCTTCAGAATTAATTTGTATTGTCATTTAGGGACCTCATTCAAATAAACATACTTGAGAAGTTGTTTGAAACTCTTCCTCTTTGTGTGGATCTTTGTTAGAGGCGAACCTAGAGGCAAATTTGCTTCGATCATTGTTGTCTCACCCTTCGAAACAGTTTTCTACGGTCATGAGGTATTAAACTGATTTTGATGCCTCAAGATAATTCTTGGGTGGGTTTTTCATGAAAAATTTTAATGTTTCCATTGTTTTGTTGAAGAATTTTCCGCTGTGAAACCAGCAATTTGGTGAAGCACGCCCGTGTGGATCAAAATCGGTTCTTGGTTGAGAGTTTTTGGATCATGGTACCCATGGTTCCAAAGTTTTTAAAAATGAGATTTTTTTTTTGTATGAAAAAGTTCCATCCAATGTTTTATTCATGTAATCTAGTCATGAGATGATCAAAGGTGATTATTATGAATGAGAAATGGTTTGGATGAGATTAAGCTTTTCCCAAAGAGATGAGATTTTGATGATTGCCTAAATGGAGACCCCGTGGGCTTGCGCGCCAGAGCGAGGGAAACCGGTGGGTTTGCGTATGGCGGATCACGACCATCATTACCGGTGGTTCCGTCTGATGCACTCCATGACATGACTAATGAATAGGACCGACCAAAATCTTAACTACCATCTCCGGCAATCACATCTGGCATGAAAACTAGCGTAACAGTGTTTTGTTTTGATTCTTTCAGCCCTTTTGATTTTGACTTTGTCATCGTTATGGCAGGATAGGTGGCATGGTGGTGTGATCTTCAAACTTGCTCGATTTCTAGAATCTTGGATTTTTCAGGTTGGAATTCATTAAATTTTAAAAAAAGCGTGGTTGTGAAATACCTTCAAGAAGAAATGGAAAACTAACTAAGAAGACGATTCAAATCTGGGATCGAGTCATGGTCTGGGATGAATCAGTTTGAGTTCAAGTATGACTAAGATTTTTAGATTTACAGTATTGAAATAATACATTCCAGTGAAAGTATGGGTGCCATCATCTGCCATTTCTCAGAGTGAGCAACAGATCTTCCATATATTCTGGTATAACATGATGAGTGAGCCTGTTTTACCATACTTTCATTTATCATGATTATGGATGGTGTTTTTTGCCACTGTGAAGCCCGGGAGTCTAATAACTGCGAGAAGCTAGCAGAAGTATGCGCCTTGGGGCGGGCGAAGCTGGTGCGCGCCGGTGGGTTGGAAGGCAAGCGAAAGCGAGAAAGAATCATGAAAAAAATCGTGGCGAAACTGCTTCTGCTGGGCAACGCTGTATGCGATGGCATTACCTGATCTCTTTGCTTCACCATTGCGACAACGACTGCTCAACATTTTTCTGCGGGACGGATTCAGACTTGTGTAACTCTCGAAAGAGCTACGCCATTAAACCAAGTACCGGGTTTCCAAATGATCGGTACACAATTTAGAGAACAGAAGAAAGAAATAAACTTATTATGGTTGACTGCGACTTTTTGGTTATAAATATTTCGTTAAACTAAGCGACACTTCTTCGTTGATATCAACAATCAGGACTGTCTCTTATTACAGAACTTTGAACAACTCGTTTAGTCAGAAAGAGTGGAACTATGGATGTACGCGTAGGGATTAGGGAGAGAAAGAGCTGGAAGCTTGACCACAGCAGACAAGTGCTCACGTGAAACCAGGCTCAGAAAAGTTTGCAAATTTCTATTGCACTTTAATCGTTCAGACTATTGGCATGGAATTTGGGACCAGAATTTCATAAGGAGGTGTTTTGGGTTCCAAGAATAAGTCTTTGGGTGTGTGAAGTGGATCTTTGGGAGGCACCTAGGGGACTTTGTGGAAGAAATGTGAGGAAGCTTCTTTGGATGAAAGGAAGAAGAAGGAAGATGATAAAGGGCTTTCATCAATTGTTTATTCCTTTACCTCTATGTTTCTTTTGTTTCATGGAGTGTTTTTGAGGTTATTGCTTTGCAGAAGACTAGATTGGCAAAGACATGGAAGACTCTATGGATTTATTTCTAACAGATTAATTCTTATGTTGCTCTCTACATATGTTGACCTTTGTTTTAGTTTGAAGTGCCGATTTAGAGCTGAAACTGTTGAGAGGGGCGATTCAAGGCTGAACCGTAGATAGATGCTATTGGCCCGGGGGCTTTATGACTCGCGCGGAAGAACTGAACGACCAGACCTGGAGGACCAGTGGGAGGGCTGACCAGGATCTGTTTTGTAACCAGAAATCTACCTCTGGGGCTTTCATAGACCTCTGTATGGCGGGTGGACAGTATACCGTTCTATCAGGTTCTTTTTGTTTGAATTGGCCTTTCTTTTCTAGATTCTTCACTCTGACGAGCATAAAAACTGGAGATATGATATTGTTAAATATAAATAGGCTCCACTTTATGGGTGTTCTTCTCTCTTGTCGCGCCCAGTTGGTGGCTGTGGCACTATTTGGATTATAACTATACCGGAATTGACTTTAACGGAGATTTTAGTTGTTAATGGGATATGTTTAATATTAGTTAGACTCAAGTTTGGACTTCGGATGCATATATGTCTTATATTTTTCTTTTTCTGTTTTGCTGGTATTTTTTTTTTATTTTGTGTTTGTGGAAGGTGGATTCTGATGGATCACTTTCTGTCTGATCATCCTTTCTAATTATATGTCACTTGGTACTGAGGAGTAACTGACCTGCAGAGTCAGCTGCCTCTCATCATGATGGGACAATTAGAGTCCTCTTTGCTCTGACCCCTAGTTTTGGAAAATGACAGGGTAGAAGTAGCATGCAGTTTGAGCTGAGACCTGCATTTGGGTTTTTGTATATGAGTCTGGGGAGCTTTCAGCTTCATTTCAATTTAAGGAAAAATGAGAGGTTGGAGGGAAAGAATGGACAGAATGTAGCTGAGACTGACTTTGGAAGGAGGAGGAGGGAGATATAATTTGGGAGGGCACAGAAGCTGAAGTGGGGGGAGTTGGGTTTCAGAGTCATTTGGATATGGTTGCAGGAGGAGAGGGTGTCGGCTATGGGACTGAAGGGAAGATGAAGAAAAGGGAGATGGAGGAACTATTTGAGACTGACATACTTGGAGTGCATGGAAGATGGAGAAATGAAGTTGACTCATTTTTAAAGGTGGTTGATACCTATCTTGTTGATGAAGAGTGGAGGCTTGACTTCAAGAGAGTAAACTCTGACCACTGGATGTAGCCTGGAGTTTGTGCTCAGAAACCAGCTGACTTTGTAACCATGACTATTTCTGGGAGGATGGAGGCTGCTCAATCTGCATCAGACTGGGCATTAATGGGAAGTCGTTCGCACTGGACTTCCTTTGGGGAGGCTGCTTCTTAGAGCATTTAATCTCGTATGAAGTTTTCTTCTTTCAGTTTTTCTAATTATTTGGATTATTTTGATAATTTTCTTATGATCTTTGTGTTTTTTGTTTTTTTTTTTTATTTTTATTTTTTACCATTTTAGATTCAATGTTGGCTTGAGATTGGAGGTCTTGAGACCAGATTTGCGTCTGAGCTCAAGAACTAGGTGGGCTGAGGAAAAGATCTACTATTTAAACTCTCCTGCCCAAGAATTTCACCACTGTATTCTTCCATATTTTTTGAAGCATCCTTTCATTTTTTTAGTTTAAGACTGCCACTCAAACTTTTCGGTGTTTTTGAGAGGAACTTGTGGCTGAAGGCAGCTCTCAGCACTTTATGTCGTTCAATGCTGACAGGAAGTCTTTTGTTTCTGCAGAGCACAGGAAACTGACATGTCCCAGTTTCACTCACCTTCTCTTGGTTGACACTGTGGGAGATTCTCAGGGCACTCATCATGGGATCAGAGTTCTCAGTTGTCTTTTCTGGGTTTAAAAGAGTTCATATGCTATATGTTTGAGATTAAGTGAGTGAGAACGTACATATACTAAAAATAGATGCTTGGGTTCTCTGGGTTTCCTTTGAGGTTGAGATTTGGTGGACCTTTATTTGAGGACTAAGATGTCTTTTATGACAGACTTTGATGATATATTTGGTATAAAGCTGTGTTTTTTGAAGCAGGAACATAGTATGGTTCTTGTGGGAGCAGACAGAGAAAATGTTTTTATGACAGTGATGCAGAGACAAATGTCCCAAGTAGATTGAGCTTCACTCCCAAGATTACCAGAGGGGTTTACAAACTTCTTTTATCTAATATTCTTCCATATTTGCATCAAATTTAGATGTTTGAAACTATATTTTAACATGATGTTGATTCTGGGATGAATAATATTCTTTCATAGTATAGTGACAGATTCTTTATGATTATTAAGAGGAGGTGTGAAGAAGTTAATAGTTTAGATGTTCTATTAGGAGCTTTTGTGATAGAGATATAGACCCATGAAGATGTGACCTAAGCTCGAAAGATGAGGCTATTGAAGGGTTTACCAGGGCCCATACGTGTTTATGGAAGTTGTTGCTGTTTGGGACTTCATTATTTCAGCTTATGGAGAAAAAAGAACTTTTTCTTTTATACATATCACTGGCTCAAATCTTGTATATTGACTATTTTGGGAGACTTAAATGCTTCAGGGGTTATAATTCTATCACCTTCTTTCTTTTAACTGCATTGAATATTCATTCAGAGTTAGGTGATAGTGGAATTCAGATGAAGTTCAAAGAATCAGACTTTATATCTATTATGTTTAATTCTTTACATTTGATTGTTTAGTTGTTGTTTCCTTGCTTCTTTCTTTGACGACATACTGCTGTAATTTGGATTGGTTCCTAATGATATATTGAATGCTTTGAGTGTGGCTTTTTGCTAATTGTTTTTCTTAGTAAGGATGGGATACATTTAACTTTTTGTTTGATCTAAGACTTGAGTTTGTCTTTTGGTTGTGGGAGACTTGGCTTGAATAGCCCCCTTGTTTCTCAAGAAACCATTTCTCAATGGAACTTGTACACACACACACACACACACACACACTAGTGGGGAGTCGCCAATGATCCATGTTACATTGACACTCTTCTAGAACTCTTTAGGATTGCATCCTACTACCTAGTTTTAAGTTGTTGGATAAAAGGTTTGTTCTTAACCTGTTTTAGTTAATTTTCTTTCAAAAATGTGAGTTGAGTTTGGTTGAAGAGTGTTTTAGAACCTTTGTCTACATTTGAGACCTAAAACATCATTTACATCAAGTTCCTTCAGGGAAGATCTATTAAGGGCTTGGGGACGAGCTTGTCTTGATCACCATGCATTTAGATGCCTTGTCCATTAGAAATTATAAATTTGTTGGGATCCCATTTTAGCTATCATGTTTTCATAGAACTGTTTCATCGTGTTCTCTTAACTTGTTGTTAGCACCATTTTCAACTCATATATTGTATTGTTTGGTTTTTATGTGTGTTTTCCTTTACTTGAGGACAAGCAAAGAGTTAAGTTTGGGAGTGTGATGAGTATATTTTATAATCATTTTATCCCCCATATTTTTGTGTTTTTATGTTGTTTTTTATTTATTTATATAATCGAGTAATTTTGTCTCCTAAATTTTTCATGTATATGTCTTGGAGTCAACCATTGAATGCATATGGCGGAATCGAATTAGAAAGTCTCTAAAATCATTAAAGTTACTTGCACTACAACATACAATGGCCATTTGCGATATTTCGATCTTTTTAGCTATAAGATGATAAAAAAATGGCTCATATTTTGCTATGGATTAGTTATAGACTTTATAAGCATTCGAAAGAGCCCTTATTCACTTAATTTGGACTTCAAATGATCAAGTTATGGCTTTTAGAAGAAGAAATAAGAGAAAAGTGCTCAAAAGCTTACCAATTGGCACACTTTGTTGATTCCTTCTTTACCATCACCTCTAAAATGTTTTCTCTGGCCATAACCATAATTTAGATTGCAAGAGCTTTCCATGGAGCCTAAGATCACTCAATTTGGAGTATGGATGAGCAAGATACAACATCGAGAAGCAAATGAGGAAAAATAGGGCATGCTCTGAATAGCGCTCACGCTGTAGTGTGAGATTTTCCAACACTCAGATTTGCAATTTTTTTATCTTCTTTAAACCCAAATTTGATGGAAGATGATAGGTGTGAATCTTGTTAGCATTTATAGTATGATTTTCATGTATTTTATGCAACATAAATGCTAGATTTGCACCAATATCATATAAGAAAGCTCTAATCCCCTATTTGCTTATGTTTTGTAGGATTAGAAGGAAAATCAAGCAAAGTTATGGAAGAAATCAAGTGAAAAGAAATCTGTTGAGCTTAAGCAGTTTGCTCATTGCGGCGAAGAGGTTTGATGCTGCAAAGAAAAGGCTTCGTCTCATCGAAGCCTAAGAAAACAAAGATGAAGCCTCGGGTTCGTCGTAGCGAAGATAACCCTTCGACGCAAGGAAGAGGTTCCCCACAACGAAGTTATCCTTCACCGTGGCGGAGGATGCATAGATCAGAAGACAACTCTCAGGCCATAACAAAGAAGGTTCGTCGCTGTGAAGGACGGTGGGTTGGATCAGCAAACTTCGAGTTTTGAGCCCATCATTGGCCTATTTTCCTATGCATATAAATAGTAGTCTTTTAGACTTCTTTAGGGTTCCAATTTTGAGGGAGAACAACCTCATTAGGGTTTCTCCTCTCTTCTTCTTGAACCACCATTTTTAGGGTTTGAGATTTTGTTCATTTCTACTTTGGATTTGGTGTAATATTGAAGATTCAGCTCATTATAGGAGCTCCTGCAGCTGTGGTGTAGAGTTGGAGCTAATTTCCAGATCTAATATGTTTTGTATCTCTAAACTCTATTCTACTTGTTAATCTTTCAATATTATGTTTATCTTAAATATGATTTTGTTGGATTACTTGGCTGCAATGAGTAGCTAAACTTCCCTAAATGGCTAATTATGGAAGTTGATATTTGGTTTATATATTTTATGATGATTTTGTGAATTCATGTTTGTGTGGATGTTAGTTGGTATAGTTCTTAGGATTATTATGGTTTTTCTTAATTGATTTATGTTGGGAAGTGAGTTTAAGACCTAGTGCACAAAGGGTTTCCATAGTGGCAGTGGGGCATACCCTTGGAGCCTTGACCTTTACCCCCAATTGTGTCTCAATTAAAGAAATCAACCTAACCAAATCAAAGAAGTCTAGGGAATTAGGAATGCCTAGTACTAGATGGATTTCATTAGAGGAAGCACCATCTCAACATTATGTGAGGATCATAGGGACCGAGAGGTGATCGATCCGAGCGTAGTCCGTGTAGTCCTATTGTATGGACCGAGATGTGATCAATAAGATTCCCAAGGAAAGCATTGCCTTATAAAAGTACCATACTTCATGACCTAGATGGACCAAAAGGAGAATAGGGAATGGGTGTTAGAAATTGAGGGGAGAACAAAAGTGTAAACCTCATGTTGAATTCCTTGGACATGCACAAGTGTACGTTCACTTAATCAACGCTTAATGAATATAAAGCATAATGCATCCATGGAGACAATCAACCCTGGTCTCTTTCCTTGAGTTATATATCTCCGATATTATCTCATTCCTTGAGAAGAGACATTGATCACACCTTGTGTTGTTTTGCTTTATTTTGTTCTTATTTTAATTTAGAAAACATTCTCCCTAATTCATCGAGTCGCTCAAATAGTGAACAACTTCAATGGCCGGGGTACTCAATCCTTGCTAAAACCACACCTCCCATGTGGGATTGATATTTGGACTTTTAGTCCACTATATTACTTGTACAACCTGTGCGCTTGCAGAAATCGTAACAGAAGACTACTTAAGGAACATTTTAGGGTTTAGAAGATTGCTTTTTAGGTGTGAACAAGTCCGTTTGGGTGGAAACACCCTAGGGCAAGGTTTTTTTTTTTTTTTGAAGAAAATAAGGAAGCTTTCTTGGATTAAAGAAGGAGAAGAAGGAAGAAGATAAGAGCTTTCACTCAAATCTTTTTATTCTCTTCCTCTCTCTATGTTTTTCTTTCTCTTGATGGTTATGTTTCCTTTTCTAAAGATGTTTTAGTTAGTTTTCTTAGGGCTTAGATGTAGCCAAGATTTGAATATATGGATTTTGCCTAATTTCTATTGATTGATGGATTATTTTCACATATGTGCTGAGTATTTCATTTAGTCTTAGTGCTTGTGGGTATTTGACCAATATTTGCATGATTTTGCCAATAAGGGTAGTGTGCGGATTCTTGAAAGAGATTCGCATATATTTTAAGGAAATTTTTTATATTTATATGAAAATGAACATTGATTGATTAATTAAGAGGTTCATATAGGATTTTAGGTGAAATCTATGCCCTAAGGCTTTTTAGGTCTTTATTGAGTAGTTGTAATGAGGTTCTTACATGCTAGTTTAGTTAATTTGTGTCTTTTCTAGATTCTTTCCATCAATTGACATGATGGATAATTATGGACAATGCTCAATGGTTATTGAGCATATTGCATGGTTACTTGTTTTTGGAAAATAGGGCATGCGTGTCCTAATCTCTCTCATGTATTTCTCTTCTCATCTAAATCAGCCTCAAATGTAACTTGAGGTTCTTCTATTGAATGTATGTAATTAAATTACATAGTATTAGGAAAAGTTGGCAGAGATGCAAATGAGAAAGAAGCATGGTGGAGGATCTAAGAAACAAGACCTTGAAATTGAAAATTTTATTTATATTCACAGGTTGTAATAATCATGCATATCCCTAGGTTTGACCTAGTAAATTCCTTTTTGGCTAAAGGAATTGATTTTAGAATGTCCATAATCATGGCATGTAGTCAGAGTAACTATCTTTATACTTTCATGTGATGAATGGATATATATATATATATATATATATATATATATATATATATATATATATATATATATATATATATATACTCTATATATATATATATATATATATATATATATATATGATGAGACTAATCTGAAGAATCCCCTCAATCAATATATTAAGGCTAACGTCTTCCATTAATATGGGGTGAACCAGAGTTCTTCTAGAGTTGTGGTTGTTGGGTAAACCCAAACCTTCTCTTTAAGGATATACTCTATCCATGGAAATGAGATTCTTATTTGATTGTAGTAAGTGGCCTTAGCTTAAGACTCATTAACTGTTAGGAGAAAACCCAGGTGTCTTCGGATAGAACAAAGTTGGGTAGATGTGTACATGAGATGTACACACATCAAGAGTTGATAACCTAATGATAGTGCATAAATCAACAATTGATAGAACTGGATTTGATAGTTTCATGAGATTGCAATTGGTATGGATCATATATGTACCTTTTGATCCAAGGTGGCTTGTTGGGTAAACCTAAGGTCATTTTGGTGATATTAGATATTGGCCCATTAGGAGAATTTCCATATAGATTCTCTTAGATCAATAGTGAAGGCTATGGATTCGTAATAAAATAATAGGACCCATGATGCATAAGTATCAAGTTGTAATAATCATGCATTTTAAGTACATGTCTAACATGCTCTTTTTACATCTAGGTTGTTAGAATCACACCATGACATTGAATGTGATATTATAATCAATAATGGATGCCAACAAATTGACTGGGACCAACTTCTTGGATTGGGTTAGAAACTTGAGAATTGTTCTCAAGGCAGAAAAAATAGCCTATGTCCTGGATGTGCCACTCTTTGAAGTCCATGGCTGATGCCCGAAGGGTTCGGAGAATGCTCAAGCACTTAGTTGATAGTGCAGGCGGGTGTATCATGCTCGCCCCTCTATGTCATCGAGGCTTCGAAACGTATGTAGTTGTGGATGCACGTACCATAGTCCTCCATTTGAGGGAGCTTTTTGAAGAGCAGGCGAGATCCAAAAGGTTCGAGGTCTCCAAACTACTTCTTCGATCTAAGATGGCGAAAGGGATATCTTTAGTGAAGCATGCACTGAAGATGAATGGATACTTTAAGAGGTTGAGTCAACTGGGTTATGGTATGGACCATGAGTTAAGTATAGACTTGATTCTAGCTAGTTTACATGATAGTTTTGCACAATTTGTGCTTAACTATAGGATAAACAATATCCAATCCACCATACCCGAACTGATTGACTTGCCAAAGACAGTTGAGCCTTCTTTGCGAAATGAGGAAAAGCATGTGATGCTTGTGGATTCTTCAAGTTCTAAGAATAAGAAGAAGAGGAAATCCACTCAGGTTGTGAGAGGTATGGTTGAGAAGAAGGTTAAAGAGACTACCCTAAAAAGGGCTTGCTTCCATTATGACCAAGATGGCCATTGGAAGAGGAACTACAAGGCCTATTTGGAGTCTGGAAAGAATGTGGCATGTGATGTTCCATCTACTTCAGGTAATTATGTCATTGAGGTTAATACTGCTTCTCAAAGTAACCAATGGGTATTAGATACTAGTTATGGCTCACACATATGCATTGATATACAGGGCCTAAGGAATAGTAGGAAGCTCACCAAGAGAGAGTCCGACTTATGGGTTGGTAATGGTGCAAAAGTTACTGTTGTTGCAATGGGGACTTATGTTTTGTACCTCCCTAGTGGACTTTGTTTAAATTTGGATGATTGCGTTTATGTGCCAGCATTGACAAAGAACATTATTTCAGTTTATTGTTTGAACAAGAAAGGTTTTCATTTAAATTTTAGTAACAATAGTTGTTCTATTACGTTAAATGATGTCTTTAATGCCGATGGTACATTAAGAAATGAGATTTACATATTAGATATGTCCAATCCAATTTTAAATATCAATGACAAAAAAATGCAAAAGGAAGATAATGTGAAATCATCATACCTATGGCATTGTCACCTTGGTCATATAAGTGAGAGGCGTATGACTAAGTTACATAAAGATGGTAGCATGGGGTTTTTTGATTATGAATCATTTGACACATGTGAATCATAGTTGTTAGGCAAGATGACCAAGTTGCCCTTTAAGGGAAAGGGTGAACAAGTTAATGGACCATTAGACCTGATACATACAAATGTAAGTGGTCCTATGTCCATACATGCCAGAGGTGGTTTCATCTACTTCATAACTTTTATAGATGACTTTTCACAATATAGGTACTTGTATATGATGAGATACAAATCTAAAGCCTTAGAAATGTTTAGAGAATTTAGAAATGAAGTAAAACAATTTAGGAGAAGTACTAAATCACTAAGATCCGATTGAGGTGGAGAATACTTAAGCCAAGAGTTTCTAGATTATCTTAGGGACATGGGATTTTATCCCAATGGAATTCACCTTACAAGCCACAATACAATGGTGTGGTTGAAAGGAGAAACCGAACCTTGTTAGATATGGTGAAGTTTATGATGGGAAAGGTGGACCTACTCAAATCCTTTTAGGGGTATGCACTTGAGACTGTTGTTTACATCTTAAATAGAGTCCCATCCAAGTCAGTTGATGTTACTCCATATAAGATATGGACTAACAAAAACACTACCTTTCACACATGAAAGTATGGGGTTGTCTTGCTTATGTGAAGCAGATAATATCAAACAAGCTAGAAGCTAAATCAAACAAGTGTTTGTTTGTGGGATATCCTAAGGAAACCATTGGATATCAGTTCTACCACACTTTGGAACAAAGGTTGTTTGTTTCAAAGCATGTTATCTTCTTAGAGAAAGAGTTTCTTCTAAGAGGAGATAGTGGGAGCAAGATTGAGCTTGGAGAAGTTCACGATGCTCATACAGATGTGGATCATATGACTAAATTTGAGGCACTTATTCATAGTGACAGTTGATCCTTTTAAAGCATAAGCACTTCGTAGGAAAAGTACAATAAGTACTATCCCAAAGAAATATGGATTTCTCATCAGTGAATAGAGGGATGTATTGCTCATAGAAAATGATAAGCCTACTACCTATGTAGAATCTTTGAATAGTTCAAAGTCAAAAAAATGGTTCATAGCCATGAAGTCAAAGATGGATTCCATGTATGCAAACCAAGTATAGACTTTGGTTGACCCACCTGAAGGGATAAAATCCATAGGGCGCAAGTGGATCTTCAAGAAGAAGATTGACATGGAAGGTAATATGATTACTTGTAAAGCTAAGCTTGTAGCTAAAGGCTACCGTCAAAGACAAGGAGTTGACTATGACGAGACTTTTAGTCCAGTAGCTATGCTTAAATCCAAATGGATAGTCCTAGCCATTGCTGCTCATTATGATTATGAGATGTGACAAATGGATATGAAGACAGTTTTCCTTAATGGAAACCTCAGTAAGAATGTGTACATAACACAACCTAAAGGCTTCATACCTGGAGATGGCAACAAAGTATGCAAACTTCAAAGATCCATTTATGGATTAAAGGAAGCATCTAGGGGTTGGAATATCCATTTGATGAGACAGTCAAAGAGTTTAGTTTCTCACAAAATGCAGATGAGGCTTGTGTGTACAAGAAGGTTAGTAGGAGTGCAGTCGTGTTCCTAGTATTATATGTGGATGCCATATTAATTATTGGAAACGACGTCTCAGAGTTACAACATGTTAAAATTTGGCTATCCAAAAATTTCTCCATGAAAGACCTTAGAGAAGTGACCTACATATTGGGGATTAAGATCTATAGAGATAGATTAAGGATGTTTCTTGGTCTTTCACATTCTACATATATAGCTAAGATGCTAAAGAAGTTTAGAATGGAGCAGTCCAAGAGAGGATATATTCCCATGTCCCATTAGATCACCCTCTCAAAGTCTATGTGCCCACATACACAAGATGAGAGGACACGCATGAGTATGATCCCGTATGCTTTGGCTATAGGATCAATCATGTACGTTATGTTATGTACTAAACCTGATGTATTATATGTGTTATGAGCAGATACCAATCGAACCCTAGTGAAGGCCATTGGGTGGCTGTTAAGAATATCCTCAAGTACTTGAGAAGGACTAAGGATGTATTCTTGGTTTATGGTGATGGGGATCTTATTGTGAGCGAGTATATAGATGCCAACTTCCAATCTAATAAAGATAACTCCAAATCTCAATCAAGCTATTTGTTCACATTGAATGGTGGCATAGTCAGTTGGAAGAGTTTAAAATAGAAGATGACTACGAATTCCATAACTGAATCAGAATACATTGCAATTTCTGAAGTATCTAAGGAAGCGGTTTGGATGAGGAATTTCTTATCAGAACTTGGAGTGGTACCTAACATTATTGATCTGATACCGTTGTATTGTGATAATAATGGAGCCGTTACGAAAGCAAAGGAACCACGGTCTCATCAAAGATACAAACACGTACTCAGGAGATACCATTTGATTAGAGAGATCATAGGTAGAAATGATGTAAAGATAAAGAAAGTGCCCCTTTGTTAGGATATCTTGATCCCTTGACTAAGCCACTTCCCTAGAAGAAGTCTGATTCTTATTTGCTATCCTATGGTATGAGATACAAAGGCGATTGGCTTTAGTGCAAGTGGAAGGTTATTAGTGAAATGCTCTAAAGGCAATCTCACCTTTAGCACTTATTGTACGTTGTTCATTATTACGAATAAAAGGCATCTTCATTAATTTGATATTCATACTACGAGTTAATGACGATCTTTAATCAATTAATGAAGTCCATGATACATAACATAAGTTGAAGGAAATCATGATGAGATCATGAGAATAAGATTCCTATCATGTGTAACTACATTAGTATCTAAATTATCCTTAGTCATAGGATCAACAAAACTTGGACATTGTTGATCTAGATAGATTGAAGTGTTGGCTGCAAGCTTCATATTCCTTGGATTTGATCAAGCAAAGGGATCTTCTAACTATAGTCATGAGTTGTTGCAGTTACTACGGATGTTGTAGCTTAATTCCTCGAACTCGGTCTGACCCGGTTGGTGGATCCGAACCGAAACCTGAGGATGCCCTTCCGAAGCCATTTATCAAATACATTTCGTTCTCAAATCTTTGCCGAAGCAATTTCAATTTAGGGCAAGCTCATAAACATTTACAAATTCAAAAGTACCGTTATTATAAAGGCATATCCAAATTTTTCAAATGATTTACTGTCAGAGATTCAGAGTTCAAATTGTTTTACAAATATCAATATTCAAAAGAAAACATGGAGTGCATGTGTCGAGCGCATCTATAGCCTTCTATGACTCCGATGCTCGATCTTAGGTCCGCCTTCAATGACTCCGCTTATCACTTGATCCGGGCATTGGTAAAACAATACACGGGCATTTCATGCCAGTGGTCTGGCTACACCCATTCTTCAGTTTCATTTTGTGTCAAATCATGAAGTTTTAATAAACCAAACTTTCAAATCTTTTTGGATGATCAATGTCAATACAATACATATACTTATTTCATATACAATCATTTATGGTTCATTGATCATCTCAATATACACTTTCGTATGCAAAAAATAATTCATAACCAATTCATGCATTTCACAATGCTCTTTTCATTTCAATTGCAATCATGCTTTTCAATTCCAATTTATCAATTCAATTCTACCCTTAACAAATTTAACCTATGTTTTCAGTATAAAGGATATCGGAGTCACCAGCACGGTCCCGCTGGGCTGCAGGCCGGTATAAAAACAGTTTTATAACACAGTACAGTCCCGCTGGGCTGCTAACTGGTTATTAAAAATCAATTCATGAACACTACTGATACGGTCCTGCTAGGCTGCTGATCGAAGTGACACATTAATACAATTGTTTGCAGTACTGCTAATTTGACCCTTATTGGCATACCAATCTATCCTTAATATGAACTAAACGGTTAACATTCTATTCAGGGCATTCAAATACTTTATAGCAAAATACAGTACAATATGTACATTTGTATAAACAGTTCATTTTCAATACTCCTGCAATTTTCATATGAAAACATTTCACAATCAATTACCTCAAATCAATTAAAACAAATCAATATGCTTTTGTTATACGTTTAGAACAAATATTTCAAATCTTGAAACGAGAAGAAGAGAAGATAGAACAAACCGATCTTTCTCTTTCTCTTTGCCTTGCCCTCAATCTCGATCCTAAGTTAGGTGATCCTCATCGCCCCCTAGAAAATCACACACATCGCGTTTAGTAACTAGCACTACTCATTAATTTAACTAATATTCAGGCGCAGGCAACACGCCACTTTCGGGGTCCATTCTATTTGAACTATTATCCATTTCCTGGGTCCCTAAACAATTGGGGTAGGAATATGGGACTTAATGGTGCAAAAAAATGCAAAAAATAGGGTTGCAGGAAGCAGTGGTACTGGTACCACTACCAGTCCCTCACTCAGCCAATGGGTACCTGATTTCACTTCTTCTCGCGACACGGGTACCTGCATCAACTGTACCACACTACCGGGGTTTTAATTAAAATGTCGGATTTTATTATTTCTCACCCATTTTTCTTCAACAAACCTCCCAAAATCCATCCTACATCAAAACCCACCATGGAATCCACCCAAAACAACTCCAAAAGTGGTTTAGATTCAATAAAAAACCCCCCTTTACCCAAGTTAGGGCTTTTCCCCCAAATCAAAAGATCACAAAGATGAAGCTAGGGTTTTGTTTTCTTACCTTAGCCTCTTCCAATCTCCACTTCTAAGTTGCTTGATCACAAAGGAGCAAGAAGTGGGAAGAAACCCCACCTAGAACTTGATCTTTCCTAAGCCCTAGCCTCTTCTCCCTCTTTCTCCTCTCCTTCCTCAAAAGCTGGATCGTCAAGAATGAGCTCCCAAAGACCACATTTCGTCTTTATCTCATTTCAAGTGTAAGGCCATGTTTGGCCTTCCACACCTAGCTCATTTTCTCTTTTTTGGTCTTAAGTCACTTATTGTCTATAAGGCCTTGCTTAGCCACAAAAAAAAATGTATTCTTTGACTTAAGTTTCCTCCCTAATTGCTTTATGTACTCTATATTTCATCTTATTTGCACTTCAACTCTCATATTTACACTTAGACATATAAACTTATTTACAATTGACCCTAGGTCCTCATTCTCTTATAAATTTCAATTTGTTCTTTACACTCGGTGAATTTCCTCATTCAATCAATTCTCATTTGAAGATATAATACTCAGATTCTGGCCTTAGCCATATAATCATTTATTCAATATTCATTTAATTCCTTAAAATACCCAAGTTGCCCAATTTATAAATTTAATATATAATAATTTTTATTATAAAAAATTTAGGTATTTTTGTATGCTAATAAGATGCTTGTTAGAGTGAAGTAAGTACATCGGAGACCTACTGTGAGATAATCATATGGATTATTTATTTACATGTAGATGATACTCTCATCATAGCATTATTGCAAGTATCCTAAGACTTGAGGTGCTCAAGGATATCTTGGATGCTAATCTTGTACTTTGACTTCATTCCTTATTACCTCTCAGAGGTCACTCATAGGGTGATGATCGGGGTACAAGTTGAGGTGTTTGAAAATAATTGAGTAGCTAATAGAGGATTCACCACTCCCAATAGAGGGAGAGTATACATATGGCCTTTTGTCGGATCATTACTTGGGAATCTCTAGCTATAGTCGAATTGTCATGAAGAGTGTCTTTAGTGACATGAATGATGAGTAATGAGTCTGAGGACAAGAACTATATCACTTGGGCTAGATGTGGCGTAGCTAGTCTAGCAGGAGCTACACTTTGTCCATGCTCTAAACTAAGTGGGTATAGGATGGTGAAAGAATGAATTGAGCGGTAAATGTCTATGGAAGGGTTTGTGGTCAGACCACTGACTCTCCGATCAATTGGGGGTCATGATGTGTTGTTAGATATCACTTTTGACTTGCTTGGACTCAAGAGTTGAATCGAGTGGCCAACATAACCAAGAACCTAATGGGTCACACACTTAGAAGGTGTGGAGTTGATATAAAAATGGGTTTGGATGTGATCCAAACACAAGGGAAAGTATTAAGTGAAATGGAAGGTCACGAGATTAGTAGAATCCCGGGTACAAAATGGCTCATTAAGAGATAAAAGGGTATATGCCACAATGCATAAAGATGCATGTAGCTCATCATCTCTTATGTAAGGGGCCTTTTGGACATTTCATGGGCTAGGGTTATCCTATATAAAGGTGTTTATAGGGAAACCCTAACCCTAGCCATCATAAGCCACATTCTCAAGAAAGAATGTTCTTAAGAGAAGAGCAACCCCCTTTTTGGAGAGAATTGAGTGTCAAACCTGCTCCTCTTAGCTTTCCTCTTTGGATTTGTTCTTGGCTAGCACTGAGACCTCATATGGCACCATATCCTTTGAGGTTGTCGACTCTATTTTTCGTGTGGATATTGTAAGAGGCGAATCTAGGACTTGGTTTGCTTAGGTCGTTGCTACCTCGCCCTTCAAGATAGTTTTCTACCGTCATGAGGTATAAAACTGGCATCCCTTTTGTTTAAACTGATTTTAATGCCTTAAGATGATTCTTAGGTGGGTTTTTCATGAAATTTTTTAATGTTTCCATTGTTTTGGCAATTGTTGCTTCCCATGAAACCTAACACTAACAACATAGACCACTTAAGTGATCTATTCACATAAATAAAAGCGATGAGTCGAATATCTTGACAAAATAATTCAACAAGGTAATTGGGATTTATTTAAGAAGAGTAATTGGTACCAAGGATCAAAGTCAGAATATAATCATTCATTTTTATTTCTTTCTTTGATCCATGGTATCAATAAGTTAACTGTAGTGCTTATATTATTAACTTTTATATCATGCGCATACAAAATTGATTTTTAAAATAAATCATTAAGGCATAAAGTTTATCTAACAATTGATATTAACGTTAACTGATTTCATCATATTGCTTGATCATAATATGATGTGATATATATGAATGATGTATTAGAATACATTTTCAATATTTCATAATTATAGCTATTGCATGATTTTATGAAAGTTGAAAAAGAAAAATAATAGTATGAGATTATGGGCATATCAGAAAATAGATTTTCTTGTATATTTATTCACTTGTTTGTTTGAATTAAGGTAATCATGCTATGGATGTGAAACACTAGATCAACCCAAAAAAGGATTATTACCATGTCAAAGGTTAATGAAGTCTTTAACGAATGGTATTCAACTTTTATACACTTCATGTGACGCCCTAAAACCGGGGGGTCCGTTGACAACCCGTCAACCTACGGAATATTCGTGGATGTCGGGTAACCCGACACCACTCATGAAAATAGGGCAGAGTCTCCTTTGTACGGGGAGCTCTACCCAAGGTACAAAACCTGTCCTAATAATTTACAATGATCACACAGGGTCCACATGCGAGTAAAATAATGGCCACTTGGGCCCCTGCATCAATACTCATAAAATACATCAACTATATACAATAGTTCAAGAGTTAATAAATTACTCTTAATTCAATATATATTAAAATGTACAATTTCTAATACATGTTATACAAATGACAAAGGCTAAAGCCACACAACTGTGCTTTCTTCTAAAATGCGGCCTCTAGTGAGCACCGTCCTCCCGTACACCCCGTGACCGAAATAGTGATCCCTTGACAGCGAGCAAAGCCCAAGAAGGATAATTTCCTACTACAAGCACTCCCCACCCAAGCATTGGCCAGTCATGGCAAAACAAACATCCAAGCAATTACATGAACCTACTCGAATGTCTACATGACCAATCCCATGTCCCGAGTCCTCACCGACTCTCTCACATATGCCTAAGCCGAATGCAAGTAAAATATCCAGTTTTCAAAACAAAAGCCTTTTGTTCTTGAAAACTCACTACCGAATTTCGGTAAATACATTGGACTACCCTCTGAGGCGAATTGCTGGATATTTATCCGAAACAGTCATGGTTCTCATTCGAAGTGATCTGTTGGACAACTCTCCAAGGTAATTCTTCGGAAAATCTTCCTTGAAATTCCTTTCACAAACATTTTCGTTTTTCTTTCAATTTCATTTTAAGCACTCATTCCTAATATTCTAGGGTGCCCCAGTGCATATGGAATGCATGATCCCAATTCCAACAAACTCGTGCTAATATATAAAACATGTATAAACTAACATAATTAATCCACATAAATCATGTTATGCAAATTCACAACCAATAACACCAAAATTACCTCACATGGGCTAATTAACAAACACAAGCAATTCATTTTGAATTACTCAACATCATAAAAATCACACCAAAAATCATGTCACTATTCACATGAATGAAAACCCCGTCAAGTAATCGCTCACGGCCACACAATGGGGATTTTCTCCACTCAGTTAAAATGTTTTGAGACCGAAAACATGGCTAATCCAAGCCTCAGAACATCCCCAACCATTTACATGGCTCTTAGCCAAAGAACAACACAAGTAGGAAAAGATCCCTACCTCTTGAGTTAAGGAACTCCACCAACAGTCCACGCCAGAGCCCCCGCCACGTAGACTGACTCTGCTTTCTTGCCCGCTCGAGAACCGACGGTCCGAATGGCAGGAAATCTAGAGAGAAGGAGCTCTTTCTCTCTCTAAAATCACAAATCCCACGCCCACTGCACCTCCTGCACGTTTTTGGCTTTCAAATGGAGAAGATAATTGTTCATCCTTGTCTTATTATCATTAAACTTTCCATTAATTCCCAATGTGTCCATTTTCTTGATTTTTGACACTTGACACAATCTCAGCCATTCATTTTATCCTCTCACTAATCACGCAACATGTGTCACATGAGTACATGTAGTAGGTGACTTTTGTCACACCACATGTTTCTCAAAAAATCGTTTTACGGCAACCGACACTCTGCGTCTTCGGAAAACGCGGAAATTCGATTGTCTCGACCGACGAATTCGACGCGGTAGCTGATTGCTGAGACGATTCCAACGGTTAAATATGTTTCGTCATCCAAGATCTAGAAAAATTTCGGATTTGTACCGAAATGACCATTTTACCCTTTTTTAGAAAATTCGAATTTTCCCCGGGTTTTACACTTCAATGTTTTTATTTTACTAGTTGTGTCATACTCATATAATTTATGAATTATTATATTCCATATCAATAAAAGGATTATGATAATATACTTTTAGAATTATATTATTGTAGTTTGGTACAATGAAAGAATTATGATATGATCTCTTATGTTTATAATTAATGTGATATTCAACTAATTTTTGTTCTAGTTAGATTATTATACAATGTGGTGTTAAATATTGTCATGATATAAAAATATTATTTTTATTTTGAATCATATTTTATTTTGCAACAGTAAATCCTACTAATGTTATTGGTTATTTGTCTAATATTGAACAATTAAGTAGAATAAACTCTAAAAAACAAAAGCTAAGGAACAAATTGGAATTGTTATTGGCTATATGAATTTAGAAAATGCCTTAATAGAGTGTACACCCACAAAGCCTGCTTTTGAAAGTACTAATGAACAAGAAGTTTTACGTGAAAAATTGGAGCGCTCTAATCGCATGAATCTAATAATTATGAAAGGTTCAATCACTCAAATAGTTCAAGGAGCAATCTTATATTCAAATAACAAAATGAGCTATATTAGATTAGTTGAAGAACAATTCTTAGGAATTTCTGAGTCTTTGACAAGTACTTTTAATAAATAACAATGAAATATGATAGTCATAGTGGTCTACATGAGCATATCATGAATATGAGTGATTTGATTTATCAATTGAAAGGAATGAACATGACTAATTCTGAAGGTTTTTTTTTTCACTTCATAATGAAAGGTAAAACCCAATGTTTAATGTCTTTTAATAAAAACTGAAAATAATTATTTTTTATGATTATAGAAATTTTTTTTAAAATTATTTGAATTAATGATTAAAAAGTATTTCATATTATTATGATTTTTTAAATAAAATAAATAGATATTTTAAGGATAAATAAATAGGTATTTTAAGAATAACCTCCCAAAAGTATTGTCACAATTTGAGTGCCAAAGCTCTTGCATCCAACCCTGTTTACCACACACATACAAAGTATTTTGAATTGGATCTTTATTTTCTTTGTGACCTTGTCACCTCTCATAGGTTGGATGTTCGCTATGTTTCCATAGCTCACCAACCTGTTGATGTTCTCACAAAGCCCTTACTAGCTTGTTTTCTTCTTTTTCGTCACAAGCTGCATTTGAGACCAGCCTAACTCAACTTGAGAGCGAGTGTTAGTGAAGGTTCAGATCACACCAGAGGTAATCCTAAACTTGAGCTGTATCCTAACCAAACTCTTGTAACAACTTGAGTCACGTCATTTAGCCTCTTACCTAGAATCTTCTGTTGGATCCTTATCTGTTATTGAATGAAATTATTTTTTTTTTTTGAAATGTTTGGATAAAAGAATTAAAATACTTTGTTACCTTTTATGAGCCATTTAAATTCCCCTTCTATTGAACCTGAAATAGTCAGAGCTCCATTGCTCTTTTGTTCTTTCGTTCATCTCCCTGTGCACTATTTATAGATGTCCGGATCTCCTCTGAAAAGAGGCTCATAGAACTCTACCCAAAGTCATATTCCTCCTTGTCCCTCTCGTCAGTAATACAACTCAGTGATAGAGCAAACCTGTTCCAATTCGCCGAAGTGGTACAAGGTGCTTTGTCGACCATTCATCAAGTCATTTCATCATGGGAGACATACGTCGGTGTGATATTCTCCAAGCACCAGAGGAGATGACGAATTTGTTGTAAGGAGATTGTGACTCCTCATGAGACTCGGCATCTTCGATCTCTAACTAAGACTCGATCCTATTTTCTTCCAATTTTCTTCCAAGAATTCTCCTTTTCTTTGTAATTTTTCTCTCCCTTTTCAATTTTGTTTTCATGTATTTGCAACAAGTAGTAATAGTCTTAAAGCATATTAAAATAGGAACGAAGATCTGGCAAAGTTGGTTTGTCGGGAAAAAACAAAATGTCGGAAAAAGAAAAATGAAAAAAAAAAAAAAGCGATCGGAAGAGGAAAAAAAGGAAAATTTCTTTTCCTTGTTCAACAAACAAGAAACATATGGTTTTAAGAAAAATAATAATTTTTATATATAAAAAAAAATTGTTTACTTTTAAACAATTATCTTTTGGGGTTTTGTTTAACAATTGTTTTTTTTTTTTTTGTTTTCTGGAAATCAAACGAGAGGGTAAAGAGGTTTTTAAGGGAGGTTTTTTTTTTTTTTTCCTTTTAAACAGTCATCTCCAAATTTCCATTTAGTTTGGTTTTTGAAATCAAAATAAATTTTTTTTTTTTTAAAAAAAAAACCTTATCTTTCTTTTTCCTTAACAAAAGGGAAATTTTGTTTTATTAAAGGATAATGATTTTTATTTGGGTTAATTTTCTCTTTAAGTAAGGGAAAAAAACTGTTTAAAAAAAAAGTTTTGTTAACCTTAAGCCAAGGATAAGGTTTGTTGATCCTTTGTCAAAAATATTAAAGGAAAGAAAAAGTCCTTTTGTAGAAGTTCCATTGGTTAAAAAAAAGATTTAAAAAAAAAAAAAAACCAAACAAACAAGGTGGTTTGTTGGTTTTTTACAAAAAATCCTTGTTACAAGAAGTGTATTGAACCCATGACTTAGCATTCATGTGGTGAATGCTCTACCACTAAACTACATGCTTAATTATGTGTTTCCTTATGAGGAATATTTGGATCTTAATTGAGACAGTTTGTGACCCCTCTAATCTTTCCTAGGAACTGAATATTTTGTCTAAGGAGACTAGTTTTAGCCTGGGTTTCTATACCCTACTAGTCTTTCTTAGGAATACTGTGATGCCCCAAAATCCAAGGGTCCGTTGATCACTCATCAACCAGCGAAATGCCTATGGATGTCGTGTAACTCAATACCATACGTTGTGTCCCATTTATCGAGATCTATAATTTAACAAAATCAGACAGAGTCTCCTTTATACGAAGAACTCTATCCAAAACCCAACCTACACAATATATCATAACATGACACATCTGAGGCCCAATATAACACAATGACCACACCAGATCCATTTATGAGTAAAAAATTACCACAAACTATTTATGAGTAAAAATTGACCACACTAAGTCCATTTATCCACATTCATATAAAAACATGCAAGGCTATATTAAAAACAATCCATATGAGTTCAATTACAACTCTTTTACATAAAAATACATGCCAAAACTAGTTTGTCAAGAAAAATTACAAAAAGAATTATAAAGCCAAGCTCTGGCTTCACTTGCACTTCTGATGAGAACCATCCATCGGCGTATATCCCGCACCTGAAATGTTTTCCCGTATAGGGTGAGCCACGCCCAGTAAAGTTATTCCTACAGAGGCTACTCCCCACCTAAGTGCACATGCAATGTTCGCACTCGAAAATTCACATTCACATCAACATTCCAAGTGAGAATATGCAGATTTTAGGTTGGAATTCTACATGTCATGCCATGAAATGAGATGAAACCCACTCATGCACTATACCCTGAGTCTTCTCCCACTCCCACCACACAATGCAATGCCAATGTGTAATAAAATCCGTCATTGATGAATTTCATCTAATGATTACTTTATAAACAAAACCATGTGTCTTTGTAGGTAGCGGATTTTGGAATCATACCGCCGACTCCACACGCCTATCTACACTTTTTGCACTATCACAGTCGGAGTGTAAGAATCAGTAACCGGGTCTTTCACCCGAGGGAGTGTCGAGCCCTTCTTGCTATAACCGACATAAGTTTTCCATGTCATATGACCGTGCGACTTTGTTAAACTTGGTTCAATGGTACCGAGCCACTTATCTATCACCAAATGTGGTGTTTGATTTTAACCATGCACTCACACCCATGGAATGCGATGTTCCCATGCATATGCAATGTAATGCACCATTACATGTCAATGTCATGTCTCATATGTAGTAAATGCCACATGGACAACTTAAATCACACATTTCATCATGTATCATGGACAATCATATCATATGCATATAATCTCCAAATAAACATTCATTCTAATGTCAATATATTAATACACATATATCAACATTTTATCTAACAACAATAACCAGGCATGTCATTACAAAATCAAGCAATAACACCCTTAATCCTCAAGGCCAATTGTGACATAATATGTCACAAAACAACCCGAACGTATCCTTAACATGCTTATAAAATACCCTAAATAGACCCCTAAACAATCCATATTTTTAACCTAAACAGTCCCTAAAACAATCCTTTGAACATGCCATAAACAATCACAAATTAGCCCACAAAACCAACCACAAACAAGCAATAAAAACAGTCATAAAATCGGCCAAACATAGTCCAAATAGCCCCTTAACATCCATAGAATAAGCCACAAACAATCCAAACAGCCCCTTAACAGCCCAAGGGTAAAAGTAAACCAAAATAGGAAAGAACCCTACCTCTCTTAAAGTGTAGTAGAAAAGGTAGGAGGCCTCAAGAACACCTCCTAAACCCAAAACCTTTTATTTCCCCAAATCTCCTCCTTTAGATCTACGGTGAAACTCCTCGTTTTTGGTACACACGCGTAGCCCTCGTCGAGGAAATGAACTTTAGTTCTTGGCTCGACAAATTTCGACCGACGGAACTCTGAGGATCATTGAAAGAAGGCTTAGATGCTCTCTTTCTCTCCCTCTTCCTCTCTCATGTAAAAAAATGAGATATTTCTCCCCAAAACCTGTTCTTTTAACCTTATCTTAAGCCTTAAAGACTTCGCCCACATCGAACCACGTGTCCACGCCTTGTCCGAGTCCCTTTTTGCCCTGAAACGATTAATTTCATCCTGTCTTAAGTTCAAATTATTTTATATGAATTTTATTTAAATTATTTTCTAACTTTCAAGACTTTCCTAAAATTTTTGTTTTTGAGGGGTCACCAAACACCCGTTGCCTCAAAAAACGCAAAAAATATAACTATCTTGGAATTTGACGAAATTCGCCTAGGTAACTAGATTTCACGAGACGAATCCAACAGTGAGGTCCGTTTCGTCATCTAAGACTTATAAAAATTTTATGTTTGCAACCAATATCGTAGTGACAATTTACCATTTTGCCATTTTTCAGAAAAAATCAAATTTACCCGGGTTTTACATCCTTCCCGCCTTAAAAGAATTTCATCCCCAAAATTCACATACACACAATACACACAATCACATGTATTTTAATATCAAATAACTAAAAACATACCTTCATAATCAAATAAGAAAGGATAATTGGAACGTATAGTGTCTTCGCGTTCCCATGTTACCTCCTCCACCTCTCGGTGTTGCCATTAACATTCTTATTAGCCTCACTACATGCCTCCGCAAACCCGATCCCAAATTTATCCACAATATCTCGCCACTGGAAGCCACACTAGCCAACACCCTCGCGGATCACCGAGTGCATCAACCACCACATTTTCCTTATCGATGCATTGCTGTGAAGTCATAGTCTTCCAGATACTCCATCCACCTTCGTTGCCTCATGTTGAGGTCCCGTTGTATAAAAATGTACTTCAGACTTTTGTGGTCCGAAAACACCTTGAATTGTTCATCATATAGGTAGTGGCGCCAAACCTTCAAGGCAAAGACAATGGTCGCCAGCTCCATGTCATGTGTGGGGTAACTCTATTCGTGGTTCTTTAACTACCAAGAGCCATAAGCCACTACCCTCTCGAACTGCATTAAAACACATCCAAGTCTGTCCTTAGAGGCATCACAATACATTGTGTACCTCTGTCCCCTTTTTGGAACTATCAAAATAAGAGCTGAAGTAAGCCTCCTCTTTAACTAGTGGAATGCCTTCTCACACAAGTCATTCCACTCAAACTTGACCTCCTTCCGAGTCAATCTTGTCATAGGTGCAGCTAATCAGGAGAAGTCCTCAATGAACCTCCTGTAATACCCTACACCCCAAGAAATTACATGTGATCTTGGAAGATTGACTTCACCCTCCCAACCATAACTACTCCTCAACCTTCGAGTCCACCTGATTCAATTCAAGCCTATGACACTTCTATCCCGGGGTCCCGTTGATAACCTGTCAACTCAAGGAAACCTGTGAAGACGGTGGGTCCTGAGATTACACTCATTGTCTCAGAGAGATTGAAATCGTATTTTCTGGAGATGGACCAGTAAATATATTAAAATATAAGGATAGACTATTTAACCAATACCCATTTAACAGCTTCTTTATACGATAGTATGTATACATGTTTTGGTTATGCTCGAATATAATACAAGACAAAAAAACAAAACATAACAAAGCCACATCCAGCTCTTATCCCTCATGCGGTCCCATATGCTGGTCAAATGCCTACACCTGACATGTACCTGAAAGGGGGTCCCATGACGGGGTAAGCAATGTCTAGTAGAAAAATATTCCTACAAGGGTTACTCCCCACCTAAGTGCACATGCAATGGCACACCACACATTCAAGCAAAAAATGTATGTCCCTACTCAAATGTCTACATGTTATGGATGAGAATTTAATCACCCTCTCCTTACATCCCCAGCACTCTCCTCGACTCCCTTTCACGCATGCATATGTCGGGCTGAAAACAACGTTTTCAAAACAAAAGGTTTTGTTCTTGAAAACACACATTCGACTCGGGATAAAATTCTTTAGACAAATCCTGGGAATACGTTAGACAATCCTCCAAGGTGAATTGTTGGACAACTCTCTGAAACGGTCCATTGGACATCCTTCGACGTGAACTATTAGACAACTTTCCAAAGCAATTCTTCGGACAACTTTCCGATATAATTTTTCTTCGCAACCTCGATTTTATTCGCTTAGGCATACTCCAATAATCAATTATGAGTCAACCCTCCGAAAAACATGTCATGCACTCACACCTACGGTTCTAGGGTGCCCTAGTGCATATGAAATGTAATATGTCATTTCATAACAATTCATGTAATATATTTAAGCATGCCTATATTAACAAAATTCACACACAACAACATGTTATTCATTTTTCCAACAATAACACACAAAATGGCCCAAATCTCGGACCCATAAAAAATAGGGCACCTCTTAGTCCCTTCACGGTTCATCACTGAATTATTAAAATACCAAAACACACCACAAAACCCAAAGACATCAATCCCAGGATCAAAACCAAACCTCAATACAATCCAAGACTGCCCGAAAATAGTCTTGAAAATCCTATTCAAACTGTCCGCAAACAACCCCAAAAATTAAATCAATCTGCATTTAAAATAGTCCCGTGGGGTTTCACCCGGACTGCTCAAACAAATTCCTCGAAAATTCCTGAAATCTACACTCAGTCCAAAAATTAGACTAAATTCTACTACTTCACTACCCAAGCCAATCTCAAGCCATTAAATGGCCTTAGGCGTGAGCTAACAAGTAGGAAAATTTCTACCTCGTGGAGTTTTGACGAACCCAAGATTTTGTACCCACGCCAGAGCTCAATGCGTGGATGAACTTTGCCTCTTGCTCCGACAAAATCCTACAGTCCGATTTCCGTAGATTTGAGAAAGAAGCGAAGAGAAGAAAAAATAAAATATAAAAATCTCTCTCTGCACACCCTCTCTCTCTCTCCCGACAATTGCCTTTCCCTCTTTGATTTTCGTTTTTATCTTTTTTTTTTCTATTATTATTATTATTATTTTGGATACATAGTTCATATTTCTTCATTTGGGTTCGTTTCTGCCCCGAAACAATTTATTTATTTTCAGTTCACTTTATTTTAAACGAACTTAGCTCAAGCTATTTCCTAACTTCTGAGATTTTCGTAAAAATCTCGTCCCTGAAGTCACTAATGGCTTATCACCTAGAAAATCGTAAATATTCCGGGGCGGTTCCTAATCTGACGAACTTTTCCGGGTCACTAGGATTTTACGACGACCCAACGCACAAATCTGCTTCATCATCCGAGATCTAGAGACTTTTCGGTTTTCAACCAAAATTACCGTTTTACCATTTTTCAGAAAAATTGAATTTTTCCCGAGTTTTACAAAGCCGACACCACATGTCCTAAGAAGTTCACCTCAGTAAGCCAAAATTCACACTTAGTGAATTTGGCATACAACCGATGGTCTCTCAAGGCCTGGAGAACAATCCTCAAGTGACCCTCATGCTCCTCCTCAGACTTGGAGTAGATCACGACAGCATTAACGAAGACCACTACTTAACCGACGTGTGTAGGTTGGAACACCCTATGCATGAGATCCAGGAATGCTGCTGGAGCATTCGTCAATCCGAACACTGTGAACTCAAAAGGCCCATATCGCGTTCTAAACGCCGTCTTAGGGATATCTACCTCCCTAACCCTTAACTAGTGGTAACCGGTACAAAGATCTATCTTGGAGTAAACCCACGCCCCTCTCAGTTGATCAAATAAATAATCAATCCTCGAAAAAGGGTACCTATTCTTGATAGTAACCTTATTCAACTATCGGTAGTCTATGCATAGCCAAAGGGTCTTGTCCTTCTTCTTGGCAAACAGCACCGGAGCGTCCCAAGGTGAAGTGCTCGGTCTAATAAAATCCATGTCCAACAATTCCTTGATCTTCGATCAGTGCCCTGTAACTTCAAGATGTGTCATTCTACGGTCATTGATATAAGAGATGTACCAAGGTGTAACTCAATAGTGAAGTATACATCCCTCTGTGGAGGTAATCCCGGTAGTTCATCTAGAAAAACGTCTTCATGCTCACAAACCGTTTGAGGTAGACCTAACTCTTGTCTCGCCTCATCCTCCAAGGTAAGGCTTGCTAGCCAACCCATCATCTACCCATGCCATCTAGAGTCATATACACGGCTCAGTGTGCATCGTGGCTTATCTCTCGAAACACAAACAAATATAATCCGTGAGAACCCTCTTACGATCACAATCAATGATGACTCGGTGTGTCGTCAACTAGTCCATCCAAGGATGACATCAAACTCCGACATGTTCATAACCCTAAGGTCCAAGGTGAGTTGAATCCCCGAGATCTCTAACTCACAACCCCAACATACCTGATCAATGCTTTCCCTAGGTCCTAGGGGATACCTCTCATGCAGTGGCTCTTCCAAGGTTTCAACCTTTAAGCCTAAATCTTCCACACATGATGCAGCAATAAAGGAATGAGATGCACCTGAATCAAATAACACCCTTTCCCATAGCGAGATAGTAGAAATGTACCATGAATAACCGATTGATATGTAAGCTCAATTTGAGGTGTGATGGTGTAGACACGCCCCTGGGTCCTTGAAGTCCCGGCTTGTGAGCCCTGGCCTCGACCTCGACCTCGACCCATGCCCTAGCCCATCTAGCCTGATTGCAAAGTAGTAGTAGGGGCCCGTGCAAGACTCGGGATCGGTACCGGCCCTGGCCCATGGTATAGAGAACAACCGAGTCCTAGGCTGTCCCATCGGCGATCGGGACTGTGGTGTCCCATAATCCTTGATCTCGTCTCTAAGGGCAATCTCGTTTCATGTGTCAAGGCTGGTGGCAATAGAAACATATTCTCTATCTTGGCTGGCTAGAAACCCTAAAATGTCTCCCACCTTGGGATGATTGATCCTGGCCTTGATAGTCGTGACCTTATCCTTGAAACCCCACAAAGCAGTGGTCCCACTCTCTTCCGAGCTAGAAGAAGGCTGGCCTCCTTCTTATCTTTAACACTCATATCCCAGATGCTCTGTGCATCGTCCACCTCCCTCTCAATGACCATAGCTGTATTGACCATCAAGTCCAAGTCTTGTAGGAGGAGTCCCACAATTTTACCCCTGATGGACAATTTCAGACCATCCTCAAACTTCCTCATTTGGGCAATGTATGTGACCACATAATCATCGGTGAAATGGGCTAATTCAGTGAACTTAGCCACGTATTCGAGCACTGTCATTGTCCCTTATTTCAGGCCTAGGAACTCCTGAGCTTTTGCATGTCGAACAGACGCCGAGAAGTATTTGCCCATGAAGAGCTCATGGAACTCTTCCCATGTCGTTGCCTCCAAGTTCCTTGAGTCTTTTACCCAATCCCACCACACTTGGGATTCTCCCTCTAGCTAGAATGCGAGTAGCTTTATCCTAGTGGCATCGGAGGTGATCTCCATTGTAACGCCCCAAAAATACCCTAAAATTTTTATAATAATTTTATTATATATTCTGGTATGAATCAGAGCCAACTGCTTTCCGAAAATTGATGAATTGACAAGTGAAATGATAAATTTAGTGAACCCGGAAATTTGGGCTCTAGAACAAGGATAAAATTGAAATTTGCCATAAGGGATATAAAACCATAAAAGGAGTAGAGATGTAATATAATAGAAATAAAAATGTTGATCGAAATAAGAGAGAATGAGGGGGCTAAATTAGAATATGGTATAAGTTGTTTGCAAAAAGAAAGGAGTCTAAGGACCTAAATGCAAAATGAAAACTTAAAACAAAACAAAAAATGGATTCTTGCTTCTTTCGCAAACACGGCCTTAAATAAATTAATATAGATAAGAGCAAAATTTGGTCTCCCATTGGAGGACCAAACTGCAGAGAGAGAGGAGAGGAAAAGAGAGAAGAAGAGGGAGAGAAGAAGAGGAAGAAGAAGGAAGAGGAGAAGAAGAACACTAAAAGGTATGTTTTCAACTTAGATTAAGTGTATTTTTGATTTCCTAAGGCTCTCAGGCTCCTCCTCCTTTGTCTAGTGGTTTTGTGAAAGATCACACAAACCCTACCTTGTCGAGGTTAGTGGGTAAACCCCAAATGGTAGAAATGGAATCCTCCCTTGAGGTTGACGACGGTTTAATTGCAAAGTAAAGGGGCCTGGTTGGTCAAACCCACCAAATTCTTGTAATTGGTATGTGTATGGGTTATGACCCATATTAGAGTTATTTTTGGGAGAAAATCATGAAAGGTTTTGATGAAAGATATGTATTGAATGATAATTTGAGTATAAAAGAGATTATAAGATGAATTTGGAGTGGTCTCAACGTGTTTATGGAGTATTGGGTTGAATTGGGTATCAAAAATATGGAAAAGGGGAGAAAATACACATTCTGGACATTTTCGGGGGACATGTACCGGTACACCTTGAACGTGTACCTAAGACACCCTTCCGTAACCCAATGTACCGGTACACTAGGGGTGTACCGCACACCCCGCTCGCTTCCTGCCACCATTGTGACTGGGCCATAACTTCCCCATTTCTGATCCGATTTATGATTCAAGTGGCCAATTAAACTAGAATTCAAGAAACCAAACATATAGAAATAGTTACTCTCTATTTCTGACTCTAAATGGCCCAAAATTTACTCAAAGTGGGCCATGTGCAAGCCAATTCCTCATCAGTTTGATCATAGAGTAGAGTTGTTTCTGACATCTTGAGTTTCCCTTTGTTCGTTTGGGTGATTCCAGCCGGAGGAGAACCCTAGCACCTTATCTTTAAAGGAGTACTAAAGAACCTATGTCAAATATGGATACAAGTCACTGGAAAAATGAATAGCGTAAAATTTGTTCTCAGGTAAAATCGTAACCGACTAGTTGGCATGAAAATGCCATAACTTTAGTTTGATAATCCGATCAGAATGACTCCAATTTTTAAGTAAAGTAGACTCATGAGAACAAGAATGAGACTATGTAAAAAAGGTACCGGCATTTCACGCTCCCAAAGCTTTGCTTTGCCTCTGGGCGATATTCGTTAGTATGATTATTTGCTTAATCTACTAAGAGAGTGAATAAATTGTATTTGACTAAAAAGGGCGAAGACGATAACTCGACCTAGGATTGACATCGAGGAAAGAAACGGAATCGATAATTGGCCTGCTCTATACCTGTTCTTTATTCTTTTGTTTGTTCTCTAAATGTTCTTTATTTCGCATTGTTCCCATACTTGTTCCTGCCTCTCTATTTAAGAAATATTCATATATTGATTTGAATCATGTTATTCGAACCTGCTTACAATATATGCATGTATGCAGTATTTGAATCGTAAGTGAATTTACCGTGATAAAAGTAAATTGATTTTGAAACGATATTGAATGAATAAATACGACGGGATTCACCAATCGAATTGGCCATGAAGGTAACCCTATTTGTCTAATGCGAAATCGCTACGTTACCGACGATGCATGCATAAGATTCACCAACTCGACCGCCGTGGAATGTCTACTTCATAGTCATATGTGAGACTGCAATATTGAACGCCAAATCACATTACTACCAATGACAAATGTGACAGGATTCACCAACCACCTATCGTGAATGCCGAATTCTATAGTCATATGAGACTAAGAATATTGAATGTGAAACCACACACACCAGCTGACAAATGTGCGTGATTCACCAACTGAATTACGATGTCGAATTCTATAGCTATGGAATCACAAACTCAATAAACATGTTATTGAAAAGTATTTGTATAGTACCTTTACATTACTAATCGATATTATAAAGGCATTATTTTGATAAATGCATGATTTATATGAACGAAAAATGGAACATGAATCGTATAGAACCACTAAGCATGAAAATGCTTAGCTAATTGTTTTTTATCAATGCGGTGTACCCAGTGATAGACATCGAAGCAAGACCCAAGATTGAGGAGCTCGTGAGTCATAGAGAAGGGAATTACTGAGTATGCTCCATCATATGCATTACTCCATTTCTTTCAACATTTACATTTTGTAAAATAAATAACTCGGATCATTATTTTTGTAAAGGCATTTTTGTTAAATGTAAACTTATAATCTTTTTGTTAATTGTAAAATGTTTTATGGGTTTGCTAAAATGAATCGCTTTCCACGAAATTACAAAATTTAAAATGAATAAAATAAGCCAAATGTTTTGATAAGATAATTGAAATGTTCTGAGTAAACCTGACCCATTGATCCGCCAACCCGGTCGAGCCTGTGATTCTGGCCGCGACTCTTTGAAAACTAAGATTTAATAAAGTGTTAACTGGTAAAGGATTGATTAATGGATTTAATGAGCGTCCCTGTTTTGCTCGACTCGCCAACCGGTCAATCGCTCTGGGGTCGCTTAAGCATCCATAGCCTCAAGATCTTGCCGACTTATCGAAACCAATGGTCAGCTACCATTGGGTCCCTTCCTCCCCTGAAGGTTAGAGGATGGTGTGCCTTGAACCTCTGGAGGTTACTTGGCCCTCTCTGGCTCACAGTTGCACTAGCCTGTGCAATGGTGACAATTGTAACACTCGCCTGTGCAATGGTAGCAGTCGTAGTACCAATAGCCTCTATGAAGTCTTGTTAGTCAAAGGCTAGTGGTAGTTGGTTGTTGTTCCACCCACCACCTCGGCGTCCTCTTCCTCTATTAGCCATCTACATATGTCAGATAGCAATAGAGTCTTACATAGTATCCAAAAAAATGGGAACCAAGTTTAAACTTTGAGATTTATCTCCTTGTCTAACTAGTAGTGCATGTGTGAACCATCCCGTTCATTCTTTTTCCGAAACCCTAAGGTTATGTTTTCTAACCCTAGTGTTCCTTTTTTTCCATATACATTTTACCATGTATATAATTCACTTAACACAACAAATAATCATGTAGCTTATTAGAGCATAAAACATGAAATGCAATGGTCTAGACCCATGCCCATCAACCCCTAGGTAATCATACCAAGCTATGACGCCCCAAAATCCGGGGGTCCGTTGATCACCTATCAACACGCAAAATGCTTGTGGATGTCATGTAACTCGATACCACACGTTGTGTCCCATTTATCGGGATCCATAATTTAACAAAATCGAACAAAGTCTCCTTTATACGGGGAACTCTATCCAAAACCCAACCTGTACAATATACCATAACATGACCCATCCGAGACCTAATATAACACAATTACCGCACCAGGTCCATTTATGAGTAAAAATTAACCACACCGGGTCCATTTATCCACATTCATGTAAAAACATGCAAGCCTATATTTAAAAACAGTCCCTATGAGTTCACTTACAACTCTTTTACATAAAAATACATGTCAAAACTAGTTTGCTTAAGAAAAAAAAATATTACAAAAATAATTATAAAAGGCATAAGTTGGCTTTCTTCATCGTTGCGGCCCCAGATGAGAGCCGTCCATTGGCGTATATCCCGCACCTGAAATATTTTCCCGTATAGGGTGAGCCACGCCTAGTAGAGTAATTCCTATAGAGGCTACTCCCTACCTAAGTGCACATGCAATGTTCACATTTGACAATTCACATTCATATCAACATTCCAAGTGAGAGAGTATGCAGATTTTAGGTTGGAATTCTACATGCCATGCCATGAAATGAGATTCGCTCACTCATGCACAATACCATGAGTCTTCGCCGACTCCCACCACACAATGCAATGCCAATGTGTAATAAAATCTGTCATTGATGAATTTCATCCATTGATCACTTTATAAACAAAACCATGTGTCTTTGTGGGTAGCAGATTTTGGAATCACACCATCGGCTCCGCACGCATATCTACACTTTTTAGACTTTCACCGTTGGAGTGTATGAACAAGTAACCAAGTATTTCACCCGAGGGAGTGTCTAGTCCTTCTTGTTATACCCGACACAAGTTTTCCATGTCATGCGACCATGCGACTTTGTTGAACTTGGTTCAACGGTACCTAGCCACTTATCAATCACCAAATGTGGTGTTTGATTTCAACCATGCACTCACACCCATGGAATGCGATGTTCCCATGCATATGCAATGTGATGCACCATTACATGTCAATGTCATGTCTCATATGTAGTGAATGCCACATTACATGCCAATGTCATGTCTCATATGTAGTGAATGTCACATGGACAACTTAAATCACACATTTCATCATGTGTCATGGACAATCATATCATATGCGTATAATCTCCAAATAAACATTCATTCCAATGTCAATATATTAATACACATATATCAACATTTTATCTAACAATAATAACCAAGCATGTCATTACAAAATCAAGCAATAACACCCTTAATCCTCAAGGCCAATTGTGACATATAATATGCCCATAAACAACCCTTAAACAGTTTCATAAAATCGGCCCCAAATAAATTTCATCAAGGCATGAAACCTACTCTTCAACAGTTCCCTAAACAATCCAAATTTGTAACCCAAACAGTCCCTAAAACAATCCTTTGAACATGCCATAAGCAATCACAAATAAGCCCACAAAACCAACCAAACAAGCCTTAAGGCCATTAAACTGGCCAAACACAGTCCAAACGGCCCCTTAATAGCCATAGAATCGGCCACAAACTGTCCAAACAGGCCCTTAAAAACCCAAGGGTAAAAGTAAACCAAAGTAGGAAAGAACCTTACCTCTTAGAGTGTAGTAGAAAAGGTAAGAGGCCTTAAGAAAACTCTGAGGATTGCCAAAAGAAGACTTGGATGCTCTATTTCTCTCCCTCTTCCTCTCTCATGTAAAAACCAGTAGGAAAATAAGATTTTTCTCCCCAAAACCTATTCTTTCAACCTTATCTTAAGTCTTAAAGACTTGGCCCACGTCGCGCCACGTGTCCAAGCCTTGTCCAAGTCCCTTTTTGCCCCGAAATGATTAATTTCATCCCGTCTTAAGTTCAAATTATTTTATATGAATTTTATTCAAATTATTTTCCAACTCTCAAAATTTTCCTAAAATTTTCATTTTTGGGGGTCACCGAACACCCGTCGCCTTGAAAAATGCGAAAAATATGACTATCTCGGAATCCGATGAAATTTTCCTAGGTAACTAGATTTCACGAGACGAATCCAATGGTAAGGCCCGTTTTGTCATCTAAGACTTAGAAAAATTTTAGGTTCGCAACCTGTACAGTAGTAGCAATTTACCGTTTTGCCATCTTTTGGAAAAAATCAAATTTACCCAGGTTTTACAAATACTCTTTAATACGTTATTTTCAATTATTCTAAGAATTGGTTTTGGAAATAGAAAATTGACACATTTTCTACAATCTTGTCGAGATATGGACTCGAATTCCAACAACGAGGTTCCACCTGCCTAAGTAACGATCCCTAATGTGGCACAAGTACCAATGATGCCTACTTTTATGCCTATCTCTGTCTCACTTGGAAAAAAAATCACAGAAGTTCAGCGGACTTAACTTTAAAAGATGGCAACATAAGATGTTATTCTACCTGACCACTTTGAATCTTACGAGATTCTTGACTAAAGAAGCTCTTAAGCTCAAAGAAGATGAGCGTGATATCCAAGTCATCAGTGTTGTGGATGCTTGGAAATATTCTAACTCTCTGTGCAAGAACTATGTCATGAATGCTTTGATTGATTCTTTATGCAATGTGTATTTAGATAAAAAGCAGCTAAGTAGCTATGGGAATCATTAGACCGAAAATATAAAATCGAGGATGCTAGGGCCAAGAAGTTTGTCTTGGGCCGATTCCTTGATTACAAAATGGCATATTCCAAGATCGTGGTTATTCAAGTCCAAGAACTTTAGTTAATCCTCCATGAGATCCATATTAAGGGACTGATGTTGAGCGAAACTTTTCAAGTTGCAGCTATTATTGAGAAGTTGCCTTTGACTCGAAAAGACTTCAAAAATTACCTCAAGCATAAGAGAAAGGAAATGAGCATTGAAGATATGATTATTAGACTTCGCATTGAAGATGACAATAGAGGATTTGAGGAGATAGGGGCACATAATCCCGGGGAGGCCAAAGCTAACTTTGTGAACATGGTCAAGGTTCCAAGTTAAAGAAAGCCAACATTCAAGGGAAGGACACTAAGTTAGGACCTAAAGGGGGAGTCTCCAAGAAGCTAAAGTTTCAAGGAAAATGCTTCCATTATGGGAAGCAAGGTTACAAATCTACAGATTGTAGATTGCCAATGAGGAACAAACACAAAGAAGCCAATGTGGTTGATGACATCGGTAAGGATGTCTCTTACATTGACCTCATAGCAGTAATCTCTGAGGTGAACTTAGTGGGATCTAATCCCAAGGAATGGTGGATTGACACTGGTGTTATTCACCATGTGTGCTCGGACAAGAAGATGTTCTCCACCTTAGAGCCAATTGAGACTAGGGAAAAGGTGTACATGGGAAACTCTGCCACCTCTGAAATCAAAGGCCAAGGAAAGATGGTCTTGAAGACGACTTCTGGAAATGAGCTGACTCTAATAAATGTACTGTATGTGCCTAAAATTCAAAAGAACTTGGTGTCTGGTTCATTTTTTAACAATCATGAATTCTAGTTGGTGTTCGAGTCAAACAAGTTTGTACTATCCAAAGCTATAATGTACATAGGGAAAGGGTAAATGAGTGATGGTATGTGGAAGTTGAATGTAATGACTATTATTAAGTCAAACATGAATAAAGTTAGTACTTCTACTTATGTGCTTGAGTTGTCTAATCTATGACATGGTAGATTTATCCATGATAATTATGATACATTGTGTAGATTAAGTAACTTAAATCATATACCAACTTTCAAAATGGATGCAGCTACAAGTGTGAACTGTGGAGTCAAAGGCAAAATCAAAGGTCATCTTTCAAAGTGTTGAGAGACACACTAAACCTCTTGACTTAATCCATAGTGATATATGTGATTTGAAATTTATACAAACAAGAGGTGGTAATAAATATTTTATTACCTTTGTTGATGATAGAACCAAGTACTGTTATGTGTACTTACTCAAAAGTAAGGATAAGGTGATAGAGAAATTTGTTCCCTACAAAAACGAGGTTGAGAATAAGTTCAACAGGAAAATTAAAGTGCTAAGAAGTGACTGAGGTGGTGAGTATGAATCACCATTTGTTAATGTTTGTGCTCAACATGGGATTATACATGAAACCACATCACCTTATTCATAATTTCAATCCAATGGAGTGGCTGAGTGAAATAATCGCACTCTAAAGGAAATGATGAATGCAATGTTGATAAGTTATGGTCTACCACAAAACATATGGGGAGAAGTCATTTTGTCTACTAATTACCTTTTGAATAAGGTACCTAAAAAGAAAGCAGAGAAGACTCCATATGAGTTATGGAGAGAACGACAACTATCCTATAAATACTTGCGAGTGTGGGGATGTCAAGCCTAAGTGGCAGTTCCTCTACTTAAAAAGGTGAAGATAAGACCTAAAACTATTGATTGCATTTTATTTGGTTATGTACATAATAGTACTACTTATCGATTTCTTGTCCATGAGTTGAATATCTCATATATTCACAAGAACACAATAATGGAATCGAGAAATGCATCTTTCTTTGAAGGTAGATCCAAGGAAGAACCAAGCTCATCGAAACGAGTGCTTGAGACTATTAATGAAAATAGTCAAGATCAAGATAAAGATAGTGAGGTAGAACCCAGACGTAGTAAAAGAGTAAGGACAGAAAAATCATTTGGTCAAGATTTTCTAACATATGTGCTTCAAGGGGAACCTCATACTTTCAAAGAGGCAGTGAACTCTACAAAGAGTCTCATGTGGAAAGAGGCCATTAAGAGTGAAATTGATTCCATATTGCATAACCATTGGGAAATAGTGGACTTTCCACCAGGTTGTAAACCTTTAAGTTTCAAGTGAGTTTTTAAGAAGAAACGAAAAGTAGATGGATCAATTAACAAGTACAAAGCAAGACTTGTGATCAGAGGCTACAAATAAACTGAAGGCCTTGATTATTTTGACACATATTCTCCTGTGACGAGAATAAATTCCATAAGGATGACGCTTGAAATTGCTACCTTAAGGAACCTTGAAGTAAACCAAATGGATGTGAAAACAACCTTTCTTAATGGAGATTTAGATGAAGAAATCTACACGGAGCAACCTGAGGGGTTTTCTACTTCGAGACAAGAAAAGAAAGTCAGTAAATTGGTGAAATCATTGTATAGGCTAAAACAAGCACCAAAACAATGGCATGAGAAATTTGACAATGTCATGATGTCACATGACTTCAAAATTAATGAATGTGACAAAGTGTGTGTATGTCAAAGACATAAAACACGGATGTCATCGATGTCTATGCATAGACGATACAAAAAGCTTCTTTTTTTTTTTTTTTCTTTTTTTTTCTCCAGAGATGATAAGATGATACATCTACTAAGAACATGTCTAATTTAGGTTTGACAGAAAGACTTAGGACTTACTGATGTTATATCGGGGGATAAAAATCGTTAACATCGGGATGGACTCATTCTAAGTCAGTCACACTATGTTGACAATATTCTTGGAAAGTTTGATAAAGATAATTTTGGTATAGCTAGAACACCCGTAGATGTAACTCTAAGGTAATAGGCAGAGAGTGTTTCTCAAGTAGAACATCTAAGGTAATAGGCAGTCTAATGTACTTAATGAGTCAGATAAGACCGTACACAAATTCCCAGCAGCTAACAAACGTAGCAGACACACGCAATCTAAGAGCCAAGCATTGGTAAGGAATTGTGAGAGTATTAAAATACTTATGATGTACTTGTGATTATGGGTTGTCCTATACAAGATATCCTAATATAATTGAAGGATACAATGATGCTAATTGGATATCAATATTAAAGACTCAAAATCCTAGAGTGGTTATGTGTTTACATTGGAAGGAGCAGCAGTCTCATGGAAATCCTCAAAATAAACGGTTATTTCCATATCCATAATGGAATCTTAGTTTATAGCACTAGAAAAATGTGGGGAAGAGGTTGAATGGTTATGCCACTTCCTAGAGGATATTCTAAGATGGCCAAAACCTGTGGTTCTTCGAGCATGCATATCAGGATATCAACTGTTATCGTATAGCACAAAACAAAGATGTACAATGGTAAGTTTGTATTATTATTTGTCATGTACACAACACTACTTCGTAATAACTACTCTCAATTGGGGTTATTTCTTTAGATTATGTAAGATCTAGGGTTAACATCGCGGATCCGCTAACCAATGGGTTAAACAAAGAATTAGTTGAAAAGTCATTGAGGGGAATGAGACTAAAACCCATAAAGGAATAAGTTAATATAATGGATACCTAACCTAGCTGACTGGAGATCCCAAGATCTAGGTTCAAAAGGGACAACTAAATTATAAAGACTTTGATTTGATCACTATGAGGATCTTCCCTTGTCCATTCCTATGATGAAATGGTGATCTTCATACGAAGTTGGTTAAACTATGCTTTTAATGATCTTTATGCATTGGAAAGAGTAACATGAGCTACTCTTAATTTAAGAGATCATCTATCTAAGAGTGAAGTGGGGCCGCTTAAATGGGAATTGAATAGGGCATAATTCCTATTAAACTCTTATAGAACCAGGCGAATGTTCATGGCCAAAACAAACATAAAAATGAGAACTGAGAAATGTTAGAAGATTCTCGTTTGACGTATGTCATCATCTACACAAATGACATAACAGTTCATGGACATCGCGTCTATTGTTTTGTTAGGAGAGTACACATACTTTTGCAAGGGAAGGTTAAAAGGGTAACACCTACCTCTTCTAGGCAGGTTTCAACCATTGTACTCTATCACTTTTGAAGAATCGCTTGTCTTGCCTTTGGGTGTCAATTTCATTCATGTAGGGAATTGTTGGATTTTTATATGTTATTGAATGAAATTAATTTTTATTTTGAAACATTTGGATAAATGAATTAAAATTCTTTATTACCTTCTATGAGCCATTTAAATTCCCCTTCCGTTGAACCTAAAATGGTCAGAGCTTCATCGCTCTTTCGTTCTTTCATTCATCTCCCTGTCCACTAAATATACGTGTCAGGATCTTTTCTAGAAAGACGCTTGTAGAACTCTAACCAAATTCGTATTCTTGCTCGTCCCTCTCGTCAGTAATACAACTCAGTGATAGAGCAAACCTGTTCCAGGTCGCCGGAGTGGTGCAAGGTGCTTTGCCGACCATTCATCAAGTCGTTTCATCCTGGAAGACAGACGCCGGTGTGATATTCTCCAAGCACCAGAGAAGACGAAAAATCTGCTTTAAAGAGATTGTGAATCCTCACGAGACTTGACGTCTTCAATCTCTAACTAAGACTCAATCCTATTTTCTTCTTGGAATTCTCTTTTTCTTCCTTTGTAATTTTCATCTCTCCCTTTTAATTTTTATAAATACCTCTGCTTTTCTTTGTTCTGTAATCTTGATATTTGAGATTTCAATATGTTTCAAACTTTTATATCCCATACATGTGAAAACGTCCTCCCCCTTGTGATGTATCTCATTTCTTTGTATTTTATACCTAATTTCCTCTTTCCAATGAGATTTCAATCAATTGTAGAAATTTTAAACATTTTCTCTTCCCTTATTCAATTAGACCCTCAATTTATTTCTTCTCTTTTGAATCAAAACATAATCTCCCATTGTTTCTTTTCTCTTTGTCTTTCCGTTTCCAATTCATCATTCCCCCACTTCATTCCTTTTCCATTTGTAAGCCTAGAAGTGCAAATGGAGAATTCAATTCAAGAAATAATTAAAAAAAAATGATATAAAGAAAATGAATATGCAAAAAGAATACAAACGTGAAAGCAACACTAGATAAAAAATAAAAAAAAATGAATAGAAGAAATAAATAATAAAATAAATATAAATAAAAGTAAAAGTATTTAATATGGGGAAAAGTAGACTTCAAGTTATAAATTTGATTATTATTGTAAATAAGACATGAAGAATTTGATTTAGGTGGTTCAGGTTCTCATGAAAAACAAAATTGTGAATCAAGTTAAAAAGTACTCATTAACTAGTCATGATAGTACATTGACTAGTTATGGTATTACATTAACTAGTTATGAGGGATATATACAACCATAACTAAATAATGTACTATCATAACTAGCGAATGTATTACTATGACTAGTCAATGATTACTTTTTAACTTGATCAACAATTTTTTTTTCCTGGTAACTATAATTATTATTTTTCCTAGTAACATAAATCACCTAAATAAAATTCTTCATGCCTTATGTACAATAATAATCAAATTGATAACATGAAGCCTTGTTTTCCCTTTAATATATTTATGGTAAGATGAAGAGGACTTAATTATATTGGCCCAGGAGGAAATGCCTACATTAGGTTACGAGTAAATAGAACTACATCGTAATGATTGCATATGTATATATTTAGTGCTCAATTATTCATAAATGATCGTGGATTACTTTTGATTTGTATAATTAATTAAGTTATAAGATTTTACTAAAACTATAATTAATTAAGTTGTGAAACCCCAGAAAATCCAAGATTTTTGGATAAAGGGTAAAATAGAAATTTCGTTGAAAATCCGAATTTTTCTAGATTCCTGATGATGAAACTGACTTTCAAAGAAATCGTCTCACCTAAATTTATCTACCGCGCGAATTTCATAGATTCCGAGGTGGTCAGATTTCACGTTTTCGAGGCGTAAGCCTGATGACACATGGCAAGATAAGGATACATGGCACCAAGTGTGTGACACTTGGCATCAAAGTAGTGGCTCAAGAATGAGCCACAGGTGGGAAGGGTGGATCCCACGTGGTCGCCATCAGCCATGGGCCGATGTCATAAAAGGAAATAAAGAAATAATGATTTAAAGATGGGAAAATGAGGGCCACCAATTTGGTTTGAGGAAGTAGAGGAGGAAATTTCCTTCCATTTGACCGGATGATGATTTCTCCAAAAGGGTGAGAAAATGACCAATAAGGAGAAGAGAAAATGGAGAGAAATGAGGAGAAAATGAAAGGAAAATGAGAAGAGAAAAGAGAAAAAGAAAAGAAAAGCAAAAGTAAAGAATAAAGCAAAAGAAAGAGAAAACGTGGAGAGGAAGAAAGAAGTTTGATGCAGAAGGCTTTGTTCTTCATTTTTAGAGAGAGAACGTCTTCCTTCTCTCTAGATTTCAGAGCGATCCGACCGCCTGATTCTTCGAGACAAGAAGGGAAGTGTTCCTACACGGAAAAGTGACAACGCATGACTCCGGCTTCGGGAGCTTTCAACTTCCAAGAAGTAGGATATTTTCCTACTTTGTTTACTTTAGCCTAAAGGCTTTATAATTCAGAAAATAAGCTAAGGAGGCCACGAGTCATGGAAATTAGTTCCAGCCTCGGGACTAATGGGTATGGATTGTGATTTGCTTTTACACAAATACCGATCGTGCAGTTATAATTTAACTAGAAACTGAAAGTTTTTAGGCGGTGGTTTGTCAGTTGTGATAACAATGCTCGGGAACCGGATCGTTCATGGTCAGGAAGGGGCCGAGGTACCCTCGTTGAATGGTCCCAAGTCAGTGACCTACTTGTGTGTTGCTTCTGCTTGAATGACATGCAAGGTGTAGAAATGAGATATTGATGCATGCTATTTAATGTATTAATATGGTTACATGGTGGTAGATTATATGTATAAATTTATAATCGGCCCATGGTATGTAAATGTTTCATGTAAGGCTCATTCATGCATGTAACACGAGGAAAATGCATTGGCATCATGCATTTCATACGCACGGTCACATCGAAGGCCGTCTGTGTGGGCGCAGGTAAGGTTTGGCCCATCGTTGTCAGACTGGTCGCGAACTCGGAAAATGGGACAAAGTCCAAGGTAGAGATTCACGTGAAAGTGTGTAAATGATCAAAATGATAAATTATATGTTTGGGCGGAGTGTTAGTAGATCTCCCGTGGTGAAAGTCCCACCTATTATTCACTTCGTAGACATGAATCCCACATGTAAGTTCGTGAAAATGCTGAAAAAGGCGTATGGCGTCTCACGGTGTAAACCCCGGAATCCGTGTCTACAAAATAAAGGAAAAGAATCAAAATCGCTTGATAAATAACTGAGGGTTTTCCAAATGGTCGAGTCGTGTGGTGTGACAAGTTTTATTTCACATTTGGCATTCCAGGTGTGAGGGAGTCAGTTGGGACTCAGGTGGTGAGCATGAGGGGTCGCATCTCATGCATGATGTAGACATTTCATATAGAAAATAATTGTATGAAATGTGATTGCTTGTTTATATATGCCATTGCATATGCATTTTAGGTGGGGAGTAACCCTCAGAGGGAAAATTTTCACGGCTTGCTCACCTTGCCGTGGGACCTCTCTTTCAGTAGCGTGACTATCCAGGAGACTAAGACATGCTATAGAGATAGCTATCGAGAAGAAAGTCTAAATGTGGCTTAAGAAAATAATAATATTTTGTAATTATGTATAAATCTTTTGTAGAACAAAACATGAAAAACTATGAAAATATAGTTGAGATATTTCATATGAGTATGGATATATGAGCCCAAGAGGCTATTTTTATCAGTATGTGTCTTAATACGAGACATATAGATTTCGCAGTTACTTGTAGTCAATCTGGCACTTTATTTAAGGCCACATAAGTTATAAGATTTAACAAGTTATTTTTACAATATAATGAATTAATTGATGAATCTAAGTAAATCTCACATGATTGGTCTCCCTTGGTTTTTTTTATTTTTATTTAAAGAGATGAATTTATTGATTCAGGTTAACAATATAATCGATAGAAACATAGAATCAAAAGTGTTAAAACTTTAGAGGATGATGCAACATCTAGTTGGATAACAAAAAGAATTGGCTCAAGGCCTACACATTTGATAATCCAAAAATGCTTAGAATACTTAAGATTTCATATATGTAGCATACTTAACGAACAATATTCGATCTAATGACTTTGTCGAATCAAACTTTTTCATCTGAATTATCAACGCGAAAACCCACGAAGAAACTAACTGTTGGTGACACAACTAGCTACCACAAAAATTTAGCGATAAAACACGCCGCAAAACTTTGACAACAAAAACACGAAAATACAAAGGCAAACCTAGATCGGTGTGGAAAAAACCAGTTTATCAGAAAAGAAAACCAGATCTAAGGAAAAAAAACGATTGAATGGGTTATTTCAGGCCAAGAATAGAAAAAAAAATCACCCCTCCTATCTAACGAAGAAGGGCTTGAAAGAGAGAATAGAGAGGGACAGTTAGGGTTTCTAGAGAGGGAAAAAAGATTAGTCTTCCTTGGTTTAAAATTTATTTGTCTAGTGAAAAAAAAATCATAAATGTATCCTTGTTTTCAAAATAGAACAAATATAAATCCCGATTGAGCTAGTATTAGTTTGAGTTCTAAATTATTTTTAAAATTGTTAAACTTATTACTAAATAACACACTAAGTTTCCTTTAATTTAAGGCTATTTGTCTAATAAATGTTAATTTCACATCCATTAAGGAGTGTTTATTTCATTAAGGCTAATTAAGAAAGGAAATCAAAGATTCAAAGTGGTCCATACATTCCATATGTTTGGTTCTTAATGTATGCTCCATTAATTCCATAACGGAATTAAGCCTTTAAGGTGGAGGTTATGATGGAAACCTATATATAAGAAATGTAATCTTACCACTCCAGGGGTCACTGCTGCTCACTCTTTGCATCGGAGAATAGCACCATAATTCTTGAGGAGTCACAAAGCATAGAAAGCCCAAAGCATCCTCTTCCTTAATGCAACGGTTGGAGGTCATATCTTTACCTTATGTCTTTAGTTTACGATTAAATGAATTTATCTAACATTTGGTATTAGAGCCACGTATGGCCTCTACCTTGCAATTTATTGGAAAATCTATTTAAAATTTTTTTTTTTCCATATTTTCATGTTCTGTATTTGGAGAATCTAAATAAATTTTTTTTTTTTTGATAATTGTGCACATTAGATGCATCGAATTTGAACTATATTTTGGTTATATGATATCCAAAATATATGTTTTCCTTTCTAGTCATAGTTTGGGTTAGGAATTTATTATTATAATTATGGTTTTTCCTATGGAAGTTTTATGTTTTAAGAGTTTTTTTTTTTATTTTTCTGCTTGTTGGGTGACAACTTGTTATTTTGGCGATGGCTGACGGTGGTACTGGCAGTTGTCAACGACAACCCGTTATTCTGGTGGTGCCAGTGGTGGTGGCCTGTTTGGCCATGTGCACTTTTGTGCCTCTAGTGGCCTGTTTGGCTATGTGGACTTTTGTACCCTATTTGGCCCTAAGGACATTATGGAACCATAAAAAAGGCAAAAAATACACATATAGGGGATTTGAACCCTGGACCTTCCACATAATTTGTTCTCTCTTTACTACTAGGCTTCAAGTCTAATTGGTTTTTTTTTTTTTTTTTTTTTTTTTTTATGTTGGTTCCTTTTACCTACATATACTAGGGTTAAAATGCCCTATATGTATATTTTGCCCATTTTTCTGGTTCCATAATATCTTTGGGGTCAAACAGGGTACAAAAGTGCACATAGCCAAACAGGCCACTTGTGGCACAAAAGTGCACATAGCCAAGTAAGAAGTTCACCATTGCCTGGCACCACCGTAATAACTGGCCATCACTGCACCACCGGCCAACACCACCACCAAAATAGTTGCCATCTCCTAAACCGGCTAATGCCATCACGCGCCACCGCCACACAAGCTATCGCCCGATTAGACTCGCTCCCTTTACTCTTAGGCTTATTCTTCCTTTGATTACCAGGAATAGTGAATAGCACCTTCTCCACTTGTTCCATGAATAACCATTCCTCCTCTTATACACACATGGTCAAGAGTTCATTAATTGACCATTTATCCTTGTGTGTGTTATAAGAGATCTTGAATGGACTATATTGAGGGGATAAGGTGCACAAGATGTAGTGAACAAGGAATGACTCGAACATGGGTACTTCCAAAGACTTCAATTGAACCAAAATTTCCATCATGCAAGTCATATGATCACGCACTCCTCCAATTCCAATGAGCCTTAGGGACGAGAACTGAATTATCAAAGTGCTAGCAAAGGATTTATCATATTTAGCAAATTTCTCATCTATCGCCTTTAGTAGATCCCTGACTTTGACATGCTTCTCAATTGAGCCAAATGTGCCAATAGATATGTGTGTCTTTATGAACATAATGGAGAGGCAACTGGACCTCTCCTATTATTCGTAAAGTCTCACGGCATCTGGAGTGTTGGTCGCTATGATAGCTGGTGGCTCATCCTTCCTTATAGCATAGTCAAAGTCCATACAACCTAAATGGAGTAAGACTCTCTCTTTCCAGACCTTATAGTTATCCCCCTTAAGTTCAGGAATTTCCAACTTAATATCATAGTAGTTTGCAGATTGGGTAACTGCATAGAAGGACAATATTAATAATGTTTTGAGGCTATAAACTTAATGTAGGTGAACCAATGTAACACTCGCAAAGATTAATATTTAGACATATGACTTTCCTGTGGGCTAAAGTCCTATAAATGTATATGTTCAAAAACATTGGGGAAGGACCTAGAGACATAAGACTTGCCTATGGGCTAAAGTCCCATGCAATTAGTTTTAAGCCTATTATTCCTAATGATAAAACTATTGGACTATGTTCCTATGCTCAATTCCTATGGGTAGATTGAGAATTATAATACAATATTTTATCCTAATTAATTAGAAAATTGTAACTAAATATGTTCCTAAATTAATCACAATTATGTTATAAAGTGATCATCCTCACTATAAAATGTTATTGGTCAATATGTTGTGGCTACTATAATCAATAAAATTTATTAATCACCTAACATAAAGAAACTTGAAGAATAAAAAAATTATTCACTTACCATTACATGCATAATAAATAAATAAAGATTATATAAGTCAGACATCAAGAAGGAGTCCACGTGTTTCTTCTATAAAAAGAAAAGACACATGAAGAAGGACTACATGTGTGAGGACCCGGGTAAAGTGAAACGATAGATTACCGTTACAGTGCAGGCTGCAAGCCTGGGAATTTCTCTCTAGATCTCGGATGATGACGCGGACCACACCGTTGAGTTCATCTCATGAAATCTAGTTGCACGGTAGAATTACGTGAAATTTCGGGGACAGTCGGAATTTCACTTATTCGAGGCAAAGTGAACAAACGACATGGCAACACATGGCACGAGGACATGTTCCATGTGGCACCAAAAAAGTGGACACTTGGCACATGAAAAGTCAAGTGTCATACTCTTGTCATGCATGAACTAAGTGAGTGGAGAAATGGCATGAGGAACACATGGCATGGTGATTGACATGTGTCAATATGATTGAGAAATGTGTTTTACACCTAGACCAAAATGAGTTCGTGGGGAAGAGAAAAAGATAGAAAGAAAGGAAAAGGGGGGGAAAATGAGGTCCAGCATCTACTGGTCTCCAGTGTTCGAACAACAAGAGGTTCGACGGGTCAGGAAGTGAGCTAGCCTGCGCTCCAAGAGTTAGGTGTTCTCTCCTACCCTGGCTATTCTCTATTTAAGGGCCATCCAATGACCATGAGGTATAACCCTAATAGTGGGGCTGGTTCTAGAACAGTTGTGATCAAACTGTTAATGAATTACGGGTCAGTTTCTGGGTTCTTTCTGTTTCTAGAACTACAATTCTGGAATAGGCTGTGTTTTCTTGAAAGTATGGATTTAAGCGTGATGATAGTGTGGTGTGTCATTGTTAACATGATGAACTGTATGTGTTATTTCTGGGTCTGAGCGTGAAGACCCAGTTTGTGTGTTATTACTTGATTGAATGACATGCAGATTGTGTGAAAATCATGTTGATATATGCTTACTTGATGTATTAACATCGGTAATATGATGGATGTGAATTATATGTTGTAGATATAATTATCCATGAATTGTGAATGTTGCATGTAGCTCTCATTGTACGCGCCTAACGAAAGGGACTTCTGATTGCATTACACACGTGTTGTATATGCACGGGGACCTCGCCTGTAAGCAGGTGTAGTGCATGCTTAAATCGTATGTTTGAGTGTTTAATGGCGAGGCTACATTTAAAGGGACAACGTCCTAGAGTTACCACCGATTGAAATTATGTCGGATAGTATAAGAAGGGATGCTAGACACCCCACCCAGAATTGAAAGGCACTGTATCCTTGGCTGAACATATGTATCTAGGCGGTGAAAGCTTGTGAAGAGAAGTGTGGAGGCTCACGACGCTTGCTTGTTGGGCCCTAAGAAGTCGTTATCCACAAAGACACATGTGGTTTTGAATAAAACGAGTTTATATCGGAGAGGTTGTCGATGAAGTTGAATTATAAAACAAAAATCTTTTTGATTTTTCCATACAGCATATCATACATATGTATGAGAGTCGATGAGGGCTTGGGACATTATGATGACATGTGAGCATTCATGTAGAAATGTATATGTTCAATGTGTTTGTAATGATTGAATAGTAAACTGCGCATGTGCACTTAGGTGGGTAGCCACTTGTGGGAGAATTCCTCCTAATGGGGCATTATATGCCCAGTGTTGGAAAATATTTCGGGTACTAGAGAGAGGTACACGAATGGAGCTTTCATCAAGGCCTTCTTGGTGAAGAAGAAGGCCAAATTGTGGCTTCATTACATGTTCTGGAAAATTTTGGACAGTATATCCAATTCCTATTTATGTAAGAGAAAAGAGTTGTAATGAAACTCGTTTGATTTGTTCACCATAGTTTGGCAAGTTTTTCCCAGGTTTTGTATTGCCTAAATTATGCAAAGGTTACTATGCTGAATTCATTGTGTTTTGGAAAAAGTTGGAGGTGCAGGAAATGCCAGAAAGGCTACTGCATGTTTGGGCAAGTTTTAGGTCGTGACAAGGGTTTCCTAGTCGGGATAGAATTGTTCTAGTTCTGTGTCATGAAAGGGCATGGTTCTCAGGCTTTATGCAGTTGCTAGGTCGAGACATAGCCTTCCATGTCGCAATAGTGGTTTTGCTTCTCTGTCGTGACAATGTCGCGACAAAGGTTTCCTTGTCGCGACCGAGATGGTCATGATAAGAGGTCAGGTGTTGCAACCTTCGTGTTGCAACAGGTTTGGCCTTAGGCAGGGATTTTATTTCATGATAGAGCTTGGTCAAGGCCAAGGGATTTCATGTCGCGACAGAGAAATTTTATGTCGCGATAGAGTTTCCTGGAGTGGTGTCACGACAGAGTTTGGTCAAGGCCAAGGATTTTCTTGTTGCGACATAATATTTTTATGTCACGACAGAATTGTCTGAAAATGTTTCGCGATCAAGCACATCTTACGTCGTGACAAAGAGTTCCAAGACATGAAACGTTCCATGTGGCGAGCCTGAATCTTCCAAATTAGGTAGCCCGAGTGAAACGCGGTCAACACCCGAATTTGTATAGGTATAAGTTAGGGAAAATAATAATGACAGGAATTTTTATAGGTATAAGGTAGGAAAATAATAATGATAATTCAATTAGTTAATTAGTTAATTAATTAATTAATTTAATGAAAGAGGGGTAAAAAAGTAATTTTCCTAATAGATACCCTAGGTATAAATTGGAATAAGAAAAGAAAATTCTTTCTATTCTTCTTTGAATTTATCTTTGGCTAGTAGAAGTTAAGAAGAGCGTCACCTTTTTTCCAATCTGAGTTTGAAGAACAAATTCTCTAAATCAAGTTATTCCTTGTTATTTTATTTTTCTAGATTTCTTTGATGTAGATTCTTTAAATTTTCTTTAGGTTGAGATGAACCTTGAAAGTCGATTTAAGATTTCCTCTCTGGATTCTTTAAAAAAAAGAAATAAAATAGGAATTGGTGGTGTCGTACTGAATTGCTTTGAGTATGAGAATGAAAAAGGAAAAGAAAAAATAAATATAAGAAAGAAAGGTGTTAACCGTAGGCTATGAGATTGAAAAAAAAAAAAGAATAATGCTAGATATTCAAGATTTATTTTAGAAAAAAAAAACAAATATTTGAGAATAATTTTTGAAAGAAAATAATAATAAACAAATAAGATAAATTTGAAAAGACTAAATTTTTATAAATATATGTATTTGATAAGTATTTAAAGATATATGTATTTTGGCAAGTAAAATAATTTATTAAAATTATCAAATTATGAGAGTTGCTAAGAGACAAAGAAAGTAATATTGATAGTTTATTCCTTATTATTTTTAGGAAATATTTCATTGTAGTGAAATTCTTAGGATTAGCTCTTTGAGAAAGCTTTTTAGTACTCCTTTGAGGTAAGGGATATTCATGCAGATCTTTAAGAAGAAAATTTTTTGTTTTTACTTCATTTGAGAATGAAAATTGTTTTAACTTAATTATATATAATCTTGGTTTATGAAAAGTTTTACTTTTTTTATTTATTTATTTGATTATCCATGGATCAAATAGTAGTTTTGTATGATTGTACTTTTTAAGATTTGTTTTGTTTATGAAAGGAAATGTGGAGATATGGTGTTTCATAATTTGAACTTTTGAATGAAATATTTGACTCTGGTTAGTTCAACTCTATCAACGGGATTGATAGTTGACACTATTTGGCCCTTGTCAACGGGAAAAATAGTTTACCTTTACATTCATTGGTGGTGAATGTAATTGATTTGAACTTGACCTCTGGATTTCAGCTAAGTTACTAGTACTAATGTAGTGTTTGGTTGGATTCACCTTAAAAGGAACAATTTAACGCCCTGTTTACAGATATGTCCCACATGGTTGGGCACCATTTGATATTTGAGGACCATAGAAAAATATATTTGAAATGTATTTGATTTTGGACTTGATATGAAAGTGTTTGAATCAAAATTTGATATGAAATTGTTTGGATCACATTTGATATAAAACTGATTTGAAATGGATGTGAGAATGTTTAGGAAGTAAATTTTTGCTAATAATGTTCAACTTATTTTGAATCTAAAGTTTGATGAAAAATATCTCTATTTGTTATATGATTGAAAATTTTTTTTGATCCATGAAAATGTATTAGTATTTCCTTATTGAGCTTTAAGCTCGCTCCCATTAGTTGACATATTTTCGGGTACTTTTAGTCTCACGATGAGTGATGGCTCTGGCTGGGGAATCATCATCATGAGTTTGATTAAAGCTTTACATTGGATCATGTTGAACTAATAAGTTCTTGTTTATGTGAAATGTTGGGTTTTGAAAGTTAATTGAGAAGTCACTTGGATAATAACATTCGTTTTTATATTAGTACAAAGTTGGATTTGGGAGATTCCAAATATTGTTATATTATGAACCGACTTTATATGACATTCATAATTGAGATTTGGATATTTAAGTAATTTTTATTGTTGTATTTTGAATTTGGAGAATTGCCTTATGAATTTAGAAAAGTTGAGCATTTACTTTGAGCATTGTGTTGGTAATTGGACAAAAATCCGGTTACAAGGAAGGTTGGTGTCGTTTCACCTTCAAACCTTAGGGTTGAAAGCGAAGGTGTGAATTGGCGGTCTCCCCCTCGGTGGGTTTTAGAGGCATGACGCCTGACGTTGCGTCACCAACAAGAGGCGGGACCTGCGCGACGGCGGAGGCAGCTGCGCCGCGACATAGATATGCCAGCGTGAAGGTATTTTTAATGAAGCGGACTTCGTACGGTGGTAAAAAAAAAAAAAGAAAAAAGGTTAGGGGTGGGCGTCACAACGCCTTGAGCTCAAAGTCTGGCTTGAAAAGAAAGGTATTTAACTTTCCTTCGTATGTTATGAATCAAATTTCATATTAATTCTAACACTTGGTGGATTGACTCTAGTTTAACAATCCATGTTTCAAATACCTTACAGGGTATGCGAAACCTTAGGAAGCTAGTGGATCGTGAGTAGTACATCCATTTAGGAGAGAGGTCAAGCTCACATGTGGAAGCCATTGGCACTTATAGTTTGGAGTTGTAGAGTGGCTTTATTTTGCAATTGAAGAAGACCTTCTATGTTTCTAGCTTTTCTAGGAATTTAATTTCAGTTTCGGCTCTTGTACCTTTTAGATTCTCTTGTAACTTTTTCGGATATTGGTTTTAATTTTTTAATAAAATCGGAAGTTATTGGATCTAGTACTTTGAGCGATGGTCTCTCTTCAGTACATTTGCAAGATAATAATGCTTATAACTCATTAAGTTTATCTACTAGAATTACAAGGAATGTTATGAATGAAGAATCGTCCTTATTATGGCACCGAAGATTAGGACACATCTCCATTCAGAGAATTAAAAGGTTAGTGAATGAAGGGTACTCAATGCCCTGGACTTTACTGACTTTGAGACATGGGTACGTGAAATCAAATCATGAGTCAAAAGGGTGTAACGAGAGCCAGCATTTTGTTAGAAATCATACATACCAAACACATTTATTTGTCTGATGGATGAGTAGTTATCCAAAATACTTCATCACCTTCATTGATGACTACTCACGTTACATGTACCTCTACATGCTTCTTTCTAAGGACGAAGTGGTGGAAGCCTTTAAGGTATTCAAGGCCGAAGTAGAGAAATAATGCGAGAAGCAAATAAAGGTAGTGAGGTTAGATAGAGGTGGAGAGTCCATGGTAGGTACATTGGGAATGGGCAAGAACTAGGTCTATTTGCTAGGTTTCTTAAAGAGATGGGATTGTTGCCCAATACATTATGCCTAGTTTTCCGGAAACAAATGGTGTGGCAGAAAGAAGAAACCGAACCTTAATGGACATGGTAAGGAGTATAGGAGTATTAATCTTCATAATTCTTATCATGAGTGAGCACTAAGATGTGATGTATACTCATTAATCGAGGTTCCAATAAGGCTATCTACAAAGACGCCATTTGAGTTATTTCAAAGGTTGAAATCCCCTAGTTTCCGAACACATATACACATGTATGGGATGCTTTCGTTTGGAATACAAGTTACTGTCGATAAGAAGAAACTACTTGAGAGGACTATTAATAGGCATTCATTGCAGATATCTTTGAAAAAATCCAGACTATAGATCTATTGTCCTTTTCACACCGCTAGGATCGTGGAGTCAAGAAACGTGAAGTTTCTTAAGAATGATTTCATTGGTGGAAGTGGTCAAATTCATGACACATTGTTTGAAGAATATCATCAAGGACCCAGGCCTCTAGTTGAGTCATATTGATGCGTCTTTTATGCCTATGAGGTAGAAATGGGTATAAGACAACCAGTCATTGAGAATACACAAACTTTTGAACATGTAGATCACTTTGTCGAGGAACAACAAAACTTTGAGCAAACCGATTGAGCATCATGTTGAACAGGTTCTTTATGGAAGAAACAACATTGGGAATCTACTAGGTGCCAATTTACGGCTGACCCTAGTGATTATGTCGTGTATTTGCAAGAATCAAATTACAATATTAGAACTGAACATGATCCGATAACCTTTTCACAGACCATAAGTTTTAAGGAATCGGACTTATGGTATAATGCCATGAAAGATGAAATGGATTCTATGGCATTTAATCGAGTATGGGATCTTAATAGAGGTTGCCTTGTAATTATGTAAATTGTTAGGTCACCAGGAAGTGGGTCTTTGAGACAAAGAAAGACTCATCACATAACGATGAGAGAGATAAAAGAAAGACTCGTGGCAGGGTTCGCTCAGGGAAGGAATCGACTACGGAGACCTTTTCTCTTGTATCAGGAAGATTCTCTTCGGCTTATTATGGCATTGGCAGAAACTCATTTGACTTGGATGCATCGGATGGATGCTGAAAATGAAACGCCAATACGGTATGACCCCTAGGGAAGGAAGGTTTACATGAAACCGCCTGAAGGATTCTCATGAGTGTTGGTGATCATTTGGCTTTCAAACAATAAATCATTTATGGTTTAACGGCGTCCATCAATGGTATTTATGAAGTTCAGGTCATCATGTTAGTTTAAAAGAGAATGTCATGAATCATTATTTAAAACAGAAGGTCAGTGGGAGTAAGATCTGTTTTCTTATTTTATATGTGGATGATATTTTAGCTGTAACAAATGAGGGTTACTTCTTCAGGGTGAAGCAATTCATCTCAAGAACGATATGATATATGAAGAATATGGGTGAGGCATCTTGCCTTAATTTATTAAGTTCCATAAAAGATCCTGACACAGACCCATGGTTTTATCTCAAAAGGGACTTATATCATATAAGTTTTGAGAGATTTCGATGAAAGATTTCACCAAGCCGAAGCACCATATAGTAAAAAGGGTGGCCAGTTCAACGGACGGTGCGAAGCGATTTTGAGTGAACAAATAAAGAAGCATTCCATATGTTGCAGCTATGACACTATATATGCTTTCCGGTGTGCCAGACTAACGTGCATATGCTGTGGAGTGTTAGGTAGATATCGCGAGAGTAATCAGTATTGACATTAGAAAGAGTACAGAAAGAAAGTCATGGCGAAGGTCGCATGAATTGAAGAACATTATATGTGTTGATGTACAAACAACACATCTTAGAGTAATTGGCTACTCTAAAGTTGATTTCGCTGGTTTCTTGGACTCTAGAAAGTCCACTTCAGGTTATGTATTAATGCTAACGATTGGGCCAAAACTAATCTTGAAACTTATAAATAAACAAACATTGATCGCTACTTCCATTATAGAGGCCGAATTTGTATCTTGTTTTGAAGCTACCTCACATGGTGTTTGGCTTAAGAGTTTTATTTTTTGGCCTGAGAGTCGTTGATTCCATTGAGATTATGTTGTGACAACTCCGTTGTAGTTTTTTAGGCTAAGAATGATAAAGTAGAAGTCGATAACCATATAGAGCATCGAATGTAGCGTCGGAACATGTTAAAGAAAAGAAAGTGGTAATTAAACACGTTAGCACTGAGTTGATGATTGATATTAATGAAGCTCTTATTGGGTTTGATGTTTTCTCTATAGTTGTTTTCACTTACATTATGATGAAATATCCATTAAGTTTTCGACCAGGGATAAACATATGATTTATTCATAGAGGTTAAGGCTAGTGTTATAGAAACAAACATATTGTAATACATGGATGATAACACTCGCTATTAGAGGAGCTATCGCCATGATTCATATATTTATTTCTTGATTCGGATGCACATCGAGAAGTATGGACCAAGTGGGAGAGTGTTAATTTCCCATCCCTTAAGGAGTGTTTCTTTCACTAAGGCTAATTAAGAAAGGAAATCAAAGATTCAGCGTGGTCCATACGTTCCATACATTTGGTTCTTAACGTATGCCCCATTAATTCCATAACAAAATCAAGCCTTTAAGGTGGAGGTTATGGTAAAACCTCTGCTGCAAGAGGCTTGTAATCACACCGCTTTGGGGTCGTGCTGCTCCCTCTTTACACATGGAAGAGCTAGCACCATCATTCTTTAGGAGTCAAAGCATAGAAAGTCCAAAGCGTCCTCTTCCTTACTACAATGGTTGGGGCCATTCGAGATCTTTGTCCTTCATACTTTAGTTTAATAAAATGGTATCTAACAATAAAAACACAAAATTATATTATATGTAAAGAATATAAATTAATTGCTATTGGCTCAATTGGTAAGCGTTCAAAGTTTAAAAGAAATGAGAACATCCACACACACATTATTAATAATATAGTATCTTGGCATATGCTCTTTAAAGAAGAAACATATGATGTTATGATGTTTCTTATCTGTTGATGATACAGTTGATGATGATGAGAGGGCAGCAGCAGAGAGGGGGGGGAGGAGGGAGGGACCCTAGGTTTGATTTCTAGTAGGGATAGTTTAATTATCACATTGTAACAAAGTATTTAGTTGTCAAAAAAAAAAAAAAACAATATGACTAGTTTTAGTTATAGGAAAGAAACAATGGAATGAGTTATTTCAAGCCAAGAATGATAAAAAATCACACCCCCAATGTCATGTCTAACAAAGAAGAGGCGATTATGAAAACACTTTGTGGAGAGGGAAAAAAAAGATTAGTCTCCTTTTGGTTTAAAAATTGTTTATCTAATGAAAAAAATCTCAAGTACTTGTTTCAAGCCAGACTTAAACATATACTAAATCCCGATTAGACTAATTTGAGTTTGAGAGGTTCTAAAATTATGTTCCCAAAATTGTTAGACTTATTACTAAATAACACACTAAGTTTCCTTTAATTTAAGGTTATTTGTCCAATCAAAGCTTCGTAAAAGTGTAATTATGTGTAAAGGAGAAACCATAAAGTAACTATGGACTACTTTTAGTTAATTAATTTTTAGTTGTCACCAAATTGTTTTTAAGTTTTAAATTCCTTTTAACAATGAAAATACTTGTTATGTGATCCTTAATTACAAAAATCTCTCACTGTTGTGAGGAGAAAATTTGAAGTAACATATTCCCAAAAATAAAAAAACCTTATTTGGTTGAAATTTTTATCCATAAAAGTTTTAATACTATTAATTAGTCATTTTATACCAGAAATTAATTTCAAAACTATTAAACCCATTAGTAAATTCAATGCATCGACTTCATTTAATTAGAAGTTTATTTACTTAATGATTTTGTTTTTTGTTTTTTGTTTTTTAAAACAACAACATAATATGTATATAAAAAGAAGGAATAATGACATTTACACCCTTATACTTAAAAATGTTCAAAATAACCTCTGCAATATCCAAAAACAAGTAATTTACCAGTTATGATATAGCAGATTGTATCTATCTTTGCGATCATTATCTCGAAGGACTTAACCAGTTCACCTAACGGGGACCCATCATCACTCTACTGATCGAAAAAAGCATTTCTTTTTAAACCTTTCAAGTGAATCATGGAGAACTCATTTATAGATTCACGTTTTCAAAACTAAATCTTATACGAAACATGGTAAGGTGATTTTTTCTTTTCTTTCAGCAATCAAACCCTTTTTATACACTTAACACATTTTATGAGAAAATGAGACAAGATTCCTCTTGTTTTGTTTATTCAATTACAACATCTGTATAATAAAACAATTTAATTTACTCACATCAACATGGGACACATCAAGTCCACCAGCTTCAATTCAAAGTCAAACTTTAAAATCATTTTAGAACACTATAGATATATAAACAATCTTTTAAAGCTTATATACATTACAAAGTTACACAGTAGTTGTTTACAACCAAAGCACATTTTTGATGAGCAGCGAAAGTCATCTATTTTTTAGTCCATTTTTTAGATCTATTTTTTATCTAACAAGGCGAGTTATATGCGAATTATGGAATAATACAACCAAAGCTATTAATGTGGGAAATTCAAGAAAAAAGAAGAATATTGAGAAAAAAGAAGCGAGAGGTGGATGGTATTAATAGAGATAATTGGGTGACGATTGCGATAGAAAAGGCGCCTGAGATAAAGGAACGTGTGGTAGAAGCTTTGGCGGCAATCAAAATGCATATCAAGGTTGCAACGGTAAAACTCGGTCGGAAAGCGAAACTACTTGAAGAAACGAAGCGGTGAGGTAAAAGAAACTCGGTGAAGCGACGAAATGAAGAAGAAGAAGACTGTATCGCGACATCACGGATGCGTCGTGACATCGGTGATGATCTGAGAGCGGTCGCCAAAAGCGGTAAGGCTGTCGCGTGCCATTAGTGAAGAGGTCGCGACATCCACTGAATGATCAAGCTTGTCGTGACATCAGGAAATGTGGAAGAAAATTGATAGAAGTCGCGACAGGAGAATCGCCTTGAAGCTATGACAGGCTTGGTGAGGATGAGCGATGCGGCTAAGTTGTTGTCGCGACGAGAGTTGAAGTCGCGACATCGTGCTGACCACGCAGAGCACAACGAGGGCATGGTTGATGTCACGACAAGGGATTTGATGTGAACGCGGGGACCATCAAGTGAAGGCTGCGGGACCATAAGGCGTCATGCGACGAGATTGTTGTCGCGACACGAAAACGTCGATGGAAGCTTGTAAGTTCCTTAGGCGATGTCACGACAAAGGGTGATGTCGCGACATCCAGACAACCATTTGGTAAACTGCGAAGGCGTGGGTTGATGTCGCGACGTGAGATCGAGGTCGCGACATGGATGATGTCGCGACAAGGGATTTGAGGTCACGACTTGAACATTAACTTGGGCCAGTCCACTTGGAAATCCACAACCGAATGCATTGGGATTAGGGCCCAACTGAGAAACCCTATAATCACTGCGGCTACCCGAGGAAGAGGAGCGCGGTGGCGGTGACGCAGACGAGTGCAGGGGCTAAAGGCTCATCTTCTTTATTTTCTTTTTAGTTTTTCTTTTCTTTCTTTTCTTTTCTTGATATTTGATAGTTAGAGATTAGATTAGATTTACCGATTTATTTTTCGTTTATTTTTACGGATACGTGTGTTGTCGATTTTGAAGCGGAAGTTTGAATGCGATTCTATTCTTTTCAAATTACTACACAGAGCGTTTGAAGTTCGAGACAAATTCTGGAATTCAAATCTTGATTTCAGTGCCGATTATTCTTATGATCGGAGGAATCTTTGTAGCGTGTAATTGATGGTGGGGAATCCGACTTCCATTAAGTGAATGCTATAGTCGAAATTATCTTTCTGTGATCGTTTCAATGACTCTTGAATTTGATTTAACCGATTTACTTATGGTGTTGGGTTTCTTGTTTGATCACGATATGAGTTTCTTATACCGTTAAAGATTTGTCTCATTGCTCTGATTTGAGGAGAAGTACTCTGGTGGCAAGAAAGCCAAAGTCTAAGAGTTATGAACAATTGCTTGAAAGAATATATTAACCTGCTAATGACTGAGATCCCAATAGGCTTTTTTAAGTTTTACTTCGATAAATCTCTTCTCACTTGAAATCGAAGAGTTGAATGAGTTATCAATTTAAACAAGCGAGTTCACCTCGGTCGAATAGTGAGGTAATCCGGGTGTTGGCGAGATCTAATCAAGGAGAGGGTGATCTATTCTAATTTTGAGGAAGAGCATCCTGGAAGTTGTATATCCTTGCTTGTGGAATGGCAGGGCTGGGTTTGATCTCATAAAATGGGTATGAAGTATTGAAAAATACCCCGGTTAGAAATCCCTTTTAAAAGTAGTTATCTCATTCTGTCTTGAAGAATCGGGAAAAATTAGATATTAAAAAATGTGGAGTGGAGAGATCCCGACTTCTTGCTAAACGCCTTGGGCGATTCTTAAACACAAATATTGAAGTTTTATGAGTGCATTAACTTCTGAGGTATTCATATAAGCGGTTTACTTGATGTGTTCTACGAAAGATAATTATTCGGTGTCCATTTGTTTTCTTAACTATTCTTTATTCTTTATTCTTTATATTCCAGTTTGTTGGTGCTCATTTACTTTACTGCGTGTTAGTATAATTTCCGACTTCTTAATTTGAGTTCGACAATATCACTTTATGGTTGAATAGTGCGAATCTTGAGTAGTCGGGTAGTTGATTTAAAATTCTTGAGATCTATGGGATCGATATCGGACTTATATCCATTTTATTACTTGTCGGCACATTGCACTTACGATGCATCGAGGCCAAAGCAATTTAAAAAAAATGATTAACTTTGCAGGAGATTTTTGGTCTAAGCAGTTTTATGAATTAAGATTTGGGGATTAGATAATAGTCCTTTGGTAGTGCATACATAAATTATATATATGTTTTAATTAGAGGTCCAAACAAGTTTTATGGCGTAGATTGTGGTGATCGAAAAATTTTATAGATCAATATTCGGATGAAAGAAGGAAATACTAATTTGGACATTTAAAGAAAAAAGAATAAAGATTTCAAGCGGTGGTTCATTTGACCACTAACCTACGATAACCATAATGAATATATTTGTTGTTTTGACTAATCAATGGGAGTGTGTTTTGCTTTGAAAAACTTTGATGCGTAGAGGCGAAGAAAATTGATCGATTCCATTTGATTCTGAATTAGAAAACGCCTTGACGAGAAGACAAGGCGGAAAACACCACCATGGCGGATGAACGGGATCAAGGCGGGGACACGGGGCCGGCGAAGACCTCCGATCTTGATACAATGGAGATTTGCATGGGCCGATCGGTAGGACGAATACTACGACAATCCCAGGCGACCTCTTTGTCGATGCGGCAACTTTGAACTAAAGCCAGTGCTAATTACCATGGTGGAAATGACACCCGGTTCTTGGTGCTGCGAAGATCTGTGAGCACTGGGAAGATTTCTGGGATGGCGAACACAATTAATTTGAATGGGGTGAGACCGGAAGTTATGAGTTACATGTTTCCATTCTCTCTAAGAGATGCGAGCCACATGGTATGGATCTTTACCATGGTTACGTTGATACTTAGGAGGAGAGCTGGTAGAAATTTATTTGGGGCGGATTCTTTACAGTCGCTCACCTCGGAAAGGAGGGAGGTATTGTTTTTCGCGGGGGAGATGAGGAGGCCTATATGTGGCTGGGAAGATTGGCAGTTCTGCTGAGAATATGCATGGGATGAATCCCGAAGACCTTGAGATGGACATTGTATATCATGCATGGGCCGTATATCAAAGGGGATCAGATGCTGTGTTGTGGAGCATTCAGCGAAAAAGTCTTTGGCTGAGGCGATGGGGACTGGCAAAATGCAATATGAAAACTCATACGAGTTTTCAAGGGGCTTGACAGGAGGAAAGGGGATCATGGTGACGGGATGAATGCTATGGACGAAAGTTGGATGCTATTATGCATCGAATGGACAAACAAGAGAGAGTGCTGCGTCGCATTAGGACGGGTTGAAGAGAGTTATTAGGAAGGAAAGAAGAAGTGGCTGAGAGAGGGGCACAGTGTTAATTCTATGATCTTGAAGGAGTTAAGTATGGGTGAGCGAGGCTTACCATTTCAAATGATCCTAACACACTTGACACATTATCACCCATTTTCGGGAACCACTTAGGAATTTCTCATATGGTGGAGGGGTTCTCAAGGCCCAGGCGGGGCGGAGACCCTCAAACAAGTTATCAGCGGCCCGCTGAGTTCAGCGGCGGCAGGAAATGGGCACATAAATGAATATCGGGGGTCGGAGGAGGGCCCGATCTTTTGAAGAAGCAGTCTTTGCATTTCATGGGGGATAATAAGAAGGTTGTTGAACCTCATGAACCAAAGTTTGCAGTTGGGCTGTTTGTACCCAATTCTCAAATTTTGAGAACACCTCAATGCATCCACGAAGAACACAGAGACCTGAGAGTAGAGCCATTTGGCCCACCCCAACCTGCAATCAGGAGGAAAGATACCTTCCCAGTGACCTGAAAATCAAGGGCGCATGGGCATGCGGGTGAGAGTGGGAAGGAAATAGAAAGATGAAAGAAAAGATGAAACCCAACAAGAAGGGTGAAACGAAAGAGAAGGAGTCTTGGAGAAAGAAAAGAAGGAGTAGCGAGGGAGAACATCAAGGATCTAGACTTGCGATTATTTCCACAGAAATTTATGAAATCAGATGGGGAAGCGAGTTTGCAAGGTTTTTTGAACTTTCAGTTGGAGATCGGTATGCCTTTGAAGTGGTAACTGGATGCCACTCTGTGCAAAAATTGAAGGACATCGCGACGAAAGAAAAATAGTGAAGGAGGAATGAGTAAGATCACTTTTGCCACTTGCAGTCTGATAGTGAGAAAGAACTACCGGTAGATGAAAGACCCGGGAGCTTCCACGATTCCTTGTATTGTTGGAGGAATTGAATTCAGGAAGCTCTGTGACTCGGGAGCTAGTATCAATTTGATGCCTCTTTTACATTTGCCCAGAAACTAAGTTTGGGGAGGTTATTCCACCTTTGTTTCTCTTCAAATAAGCAGAACATATCGATGGTGAAACTACCTGAAGGAGTCTTAGAAGATGTGCGCTGGTCCTTTGTTGGGAAATTTGTTTTCAGTGGAGCTTCATCATTACAGACGTGGAAGAAGATTCCACCAGTACTTTGCTCTCGGAAGACATTGTAGCTGCAGGGCACGCTCTGGTTGACATGCGAGAGTTCTTACATGAGGGTTGGAGAAGAGAGTACATTGCTTTTAATTGATCGAAAGTATGAAAAATATAGACGAGACAAGGAAGAGTTCTTTGTGTGCGATTTGTCTATACTTCGATACGATGTTAACAATGAATGTAATACTCCAGTTTTATCGATGAAAAGAGATGAATTCCGAGTATCACAGAGATGTCTGATACGAGATTTCCATCGTGATTTTCATTCTTTAGAAACTATGATGAGCTTGAATAGCCAGAAAGACAATGGGAAAATATTAGAGAAAGGAAGGAATTTCATGAGAGAGCCGGTCTGGAAGGATGTTTGAAAGGTTATACGTCATTTAAAGTGTAACACTTAGAATTGCAAAGAAAAAAACCGGTGATCATTTATTGGGGACTGTTGGTGATGCGAGGAGCAGATTCTTGAAAATGTGAGGAAGCTTATAAGGAATTGTAGCTTGGTCAATGAAGTGAAGGATATCAGTCCATCAATTTGCATGCATAAAGATTACCAGCTAGAAGAACTTCAAAACCATCTGAACGAAAGGGGCCCGAATCCGTGAAGGAAGTAGTCGAAAGGAGGTGCTCCATTGCGAATCTTTGGTTTATATACTATTGAATGAGTACTTAGGTGAGCCCAGTCCTGTGGTTCCAAAGAAAGGGGTTCTGTGGTGGCTAGAAAAAATGGGTGATTCAGCGAACGGTGGCTGAGGATGGGGGTATGTATTGATTACAGGAAGTTGAATTCAACTGACGAAAAGATCATTCCCTTTGCTCATTGATCGGATGTTGGACGGATCAGCGGGACACCCTCACTTTTGTTTTACAGCGGATAAGATATTCGAGGATACAATCAGTTGCTATTACTTTGAGGATGTAAGAAGACCACCTTCACAGCCTTTTTTATGGTACCTTTTGCCTTCGGAAGGATGCCATTTGGGCTATGTAATCACTCAGCTACATTCAGTGTATGATGTCTATATTCGAGATTTGGTTGAAGAAGTGATGGAAATTTCAAATGGATGACTTCAACATGTATGGATCCAGCTTTGATCGATGTTTAAACAATCGGAAACGATTACTTCCAAAAGATGCGAGACAAGCATTCTTAAGATTAGGAAAAATGCCATTTATGGTGTGAGAAGGTATTGTTCTTGGGCATAAAATTTACTATCTTTGAATTTGAAAGTAGACCCGATCAGAGATATCAATTATCAAAAACTCTTGCACCTACCATAGTAAAGGAGTAAGAAGCTTCTTGGGGCATCTTGGATTTTACGAGATTCATCAAAGCTTTTCAAAAATAGCGGACCACTATGCGATTCTTGGAAAAGATCTGAGGTTCAATTTGATGACCCTACCAAGGATGCTTTTGAAGAAATCAATCAGTTAGTACGAAGCACCTATAATGGCTGCACCAGAATGGGATTAGGGATTTGAAATAATGTGTGATGCCGGTGATTTTTGCCATGGGAGGCTGTGTTGGGCGAAAGAAGAAAGTGTGAGGGTCATATACTATGCTAGTAAGACCTTGATGAAGCATAAAGCTACTCAACAAGCGAAAAGGAGATGCTAGCAAGTATTTGCTTTGTGAAAAATTTAAGCCCATTACATTTTAGGATCCCATGTGGTAATTCACGCGATCATGCGGCGATCAGTACGATGTCAAAGGAAGGCTGGCAGATTGATAAGGTGGAGTCTTCTTTATTGCGGGAGTTTGATTTGGAAATCAAGGATAAGAAGGGATCTTTGACAATGTGATGGCCTGATCACTTGTCAAGAGTAGAAAGAATCAGTGATGAAGAGAAAATGTGATGTTAGGAGAACTTCCCGGATGAGCAATTGTTTAAGGTTTCCTTCCAAATTCCATGGTATGCTGATATTGTGATTATCGGCAATGAGTGATGCCTTGAGAATTCAGTACAATGAAGGAAACTTCAGGCCCGACAAGCGAGTATTATATTTGGGATGACCCATTATTATTCAAGAGGTGCTGGCATGATAATGAAGATGTGTGCGAGAAAGTGAACAAGGCAACATTTAAATGAATACCATACATCACCATATGGGGACATTTTTAAGGAGAAAGAACGACTCTGAATACTCAATCCAGTTTGTATTGGCCTGATCTTCCAGGGTGTGCTGAGTGGAATTAGAATTGTGTGATAGATGCCAAAGATTGGAAATATCGACAGCGAGATGAAATGCCCCTGAACATTTTGGTGATACAAATTTTGATGTATGGGGTGATTTTATGGGACTCTTTCCACCATCATTTGAAATCTATACATCTTGCTAGCGGTGAATTACGTTCCAAAATGGGTGGAAACGCGTGCTTGTCAAGGAATGATGCTAATACGGTTGAGTTTCTTGCAAGAAATATTTTGGTGATTTGGAACACCCAGAACTATCATTAGTGATGGGGGAACCCACTTTGCAAACAAAATATTTGCAAAACTTATGAGCAGGTATGGGATCAAGCATGTAATGAGTTTAGCTTATCATCCCCAGACCAATGGACAAACAGAAATTTCCAACCAGGAGATCAAAAGAATACTTGAAAAGACGGTGAGCTCAGCCGAGGAAGGATTGGTCTTCAAACTTGATGATGCACTTTGGAGAAGCTAAAATTTGCCTACAAAACTCCCATTGGAATGTCCCCATCTGAGTTGTTTTGGCAAACCATGTCATCTACCTCTTGAGTTTGGAATACAAGGCAATGTGGGCCATCGAGAAGTTAAGCTTCGATTTTAAGGTTGAGGAAGAAAGATTGCTCCAATTATTTTTGGCTGGAAGAATTGAGAAATGAAACTTAAGAATGCTAGAATATAAAGACAAGACAAGAAATAATGATCAGAATTTTGAGAAAAGAGTTCAGAGACGAGGGGGAACAGGTTACTGTTTGTTTTTAATTCTAGGCGAAATTGTTTCGGGGAAATTAAATCCAAAATTAGATGGGCCATACAGGATGGGTCTGAGTTACATTTGGAGCGGTGACAACGAGGGCGATAATGGGGAAGAATTCAAGGTCAATGGGCCAGGAGGTTAAACATTATCTAAAGGGAGAAAAGGGAAATGAAGAACTCCAGTGGTTCTTAAGGAAGAAGAAGAAATACCACAACGGCAAGTCCGATGAGGACTCAGCGAAGCGATAGGGCAACCCATAAGGATTTAATTTACGATTTTAAGTTTTGAAATATTTTCTTTTAGTTGCTGAAAATTAGGTCGATTTGTTTTTATAAAGATGAGTTTAATTTTTAGGAAATTAATGAAGTAGTTTAATTAAGATTTTTCTTGAATATTCGGTGAGCTTACGCAAGGTTTAAAGACATGAATGGCAAGGCAACTACGAGGAACAATTCCGGCAACTTACTTGGGAAGTCACAACATGAGAGAAAGGGAGTAACCTTCTCCCTAACCCAATTACGCAGATATACTTGAATTGATTGTTAAATCTTTAGAGATGCTGAAGAGATGTCCTAAAGGGTTAGGAACAATAAGAATTCCAAGTTTTTTTTTTTAAGATCATTGAGTTGGGAGCTTAGGTCACGGCGGAAAGTTTATGTCGCGACAAAGGCCGTCATCAGCGACAAAACATTGATGTCGTGACCTGTGTTGAAAGAACAATTAGTGAGTATTGAAGGAAGAAGATATATGTCGCGACACCTCTGTGAAGTCGTGACAGAGAATTAAGATTCAAAATGAAAAATGATGTCGCAACATGATAGTCAAACAATTCCTAAAAATCCATTGATGTCGCGACAAACTTAGCTTGTCACGACATAAAAGAGTTTTTAATGCCATTAACTCACTTGAAAAAGCCCTAAATTCAATTATCTCAAATAAAAGAGCGAGAATTGAAGTCGCGACGTGCTGTAATAAACAATAAGTAGCCCTAAACATTGATTGAATTGCATTGTTGGAAACTTTATCATTCACTCCACACCACATAGCTATTCACCTTCTTCCTCCTTGGAATCCTCGACCCACGAAACCACAGCTGTCGAACCTTCTAAAAGCTTTCTTAGTTTCGATGGTTGAAATTCCACCACAGTCAACACAGACGAGATTATGAGGAACATGAACAGCCGGAAGAAGAAACTCGCAAGAAGAGCGGTTGAAGCGAGATTCGTCATGAAGAACAAATGGAGAGGAAACGAAGAGAAAGGAAAGAAGAGATTTGAAATTCTGAATTCCAGCTCATTTCGTACACTAGACCTAGATCCCCCCAACATTTTTGCTCCTGACTATTTCAAAAGAAAAAAATAGACCTTCTCTCTGCCTAACCTTCTTTACCCTCTTTCTCCCATTTGAATTATATCCAGTATTCTCGATTGAATCGAAATAAAATAAGAAATTTGAATTGAATTTGTTATTGTGCGTGCTATTTTGAATTTTTGTTCAATATTGTGTTGCTGTGATGCATAGTTGGGGAGAAAATAAAAGTAGAATTAGTTCGGAAAAGAAAAGCTATTTGAGATGTCATGGTGCGTTGAATGAAGCAGTTAGATTAGAAATAATGAAATCTAGAATAAGGGCCAGCTGAATACAATTTTATTGAAACACAAAGTGCAAAAATGACTTAAATTTAAACATTGAGTCAGGAATGAGAAAGTAATGAAATTGAAGGAACAAAACTTATTTTGAGATTGTGGTATGAACAATGAGTCCAAGGAACCTGTTGGATACTAAAGAGTTTAACTACTCATCAACATGAAAATTCAGCAAGGAACTCCTAATGGTCGATAACGTGAGTGCAGAACTTGTTAGATTATTGATTGAGGCGAAATCTAGGTGATGCAGGTTTGACAAAAATGATGCAGGCCATTCTTGGAAGGTTTGAGTCATTCAAGCCATCCTACCTGTAATAAGCACAAAGAAGCATATACCTTAGTTCGAGAAATTGAGCCAATCGAGCCTTATTTCTAAGATGGTGACCAATTTAAACCCCCAAACCTTCCAAAAGAATCAATCTTCCAGTAAAGAACCTGTGATTACCCAAGAACTGAAAGAGGAAGAAAGAAATCAAGTTTGGGGGAGGTTGTTTTTGAAGAACTCAAGGAGAAAAGATAGAAAAAGGGGAATGAAAGAAAAAGGGTCAAAAACAGAAAAGAAGGTTTAAGGGAATAAGTTTTGTCTTGTGGTCTAACTCTCTTGAACAATTAAGTTCTTAGGGGTGTTTCAACACCTAGTACCCTAATACCATCTGGTATGGGAGCTACTAACCTAAAGTTCGCTAAGAGTGTTAGAAAGCCTAAAAAGGTAAAACATTGCACTATCCCTGAATGGTGATAAGAAGGAAAATTTCCCAATAATTACGTAATAGAAACGAGCATACGCTTTGAATAGAAGAAAATCAAAGTGGTATCCCAAACATGAAGTTTGGGGGAGAAATAGCAGTTGAGGAGAAAGGAAAAAGAGTTTGGGTAATCTCAACCTAAAAATTCCATTCATCCTACCCTTTTTCCCAAGCCAACATTACAAGCCCAAAAGACTTGATTGATTTTGAAGGTTGGAATCACTTGCATTAGTGGAGATCAATATGAAAAAAACAAGCTTATGAGACTTTTAATAAATAGTTTGAGAAAAACTCCCTTAAGATTGACTAACCTAATAATACAAAATTGAGAAGGATTGCTGACCTACACACACACACAAACAAGGCTTAAATAATAAATCGTTTACATACATTACTTATCAGAGATTTTGTAATAGAAGTATACCATGCTCTGTTCTTGCATTTTGAACTGAAATTTTGAAATAACAGTGATATTTTTAATTTCAGATTAAAAGAGTGAAAAAAAAAAAAAAAACTGCAAAACAGAACAGAAAAATGTCCTATTTGTTTGAGGACAAACAATTTTTCTTTTCTTCGCTGAAAGACAAGCAAAATTTTGCTCAGGAGCTCGACGAGCTTGAAAGTCATCTATTTTTAGTCCATTTTTCTGATCTATTTTTATCTAACAAGACTGATTTATGTGCAGAATTATGGAATAACTAACCAAACTGTTAAATGGCAGGAAATTCAAGAAAAAGAAGAATATTTGCGTAAAAGAAGCGTATGGTGGATGAAAGCATTAATGAGATAATTACTGGGGCTAAAATGGCAGCGAGAAAAGGCGCACAAAGATAAAGGAACCTCGATGTCGCGGAAGCTTGTATAAAGAATCAAAATGCATATCCAGTTGCAACAAGAAACTCCGCCGAAACGGTTACTTGAAGAACAAGGCGTCGAGGAGTAAAAGAAACCTGTGTGAAGCAACCGAAACGAAGAAGAAGAAGATCATGTCGCGAAGACCGATGCTGCCGCGGACATCGATAATGATACGTAAGGCAAATATAAAAACAAAGAATAGTCAGCGACAACAAAGAGTGAAGAGAAGGGTCGCGACATCCACTGAATGATCAAGCTTGTCGCGACATCAGGAAACATGGAAGAAATTTGATAGAGGTCGATAGAGAATCGCTCAGCGTATGACAGCTTGGTGAGATGAAGCCGATGTAACTCAAGTCATGGTCGCGACAGGATTGAAGTCTCGATAACAAGAATTTACCACTTGAAACCCGCAAGGGTTATTGAATTGATGTCGCGACAAGGGATTGATGTCGCGACAACAGGAACCATCAAGTGAAGACTGCAGATCCATAAGCTGATGTCGCGACAAGAGATTGTTGTCGCGACACCAAGAGCAATCAGTGGAAGCTTGTAAGTTCCTTAAGCTGATGTCACGACAAGAGATTGATGTCGCGACATCCGGAGCAACCATTGAAGCCTGCAGAAGACGTGGGTTGATGTCGCGACGTGAGATCGAGAGGTCGGCTACGGATGATGTCGCGACAAGGATCTGAGGTCTCGACTTGAACAAAGAACTCGTCGCCCACTTGGAAATCCACAACCGACATCGGGATTAGCCCAACCGAGAAACCCTATAAATACCAGCCTTACCCGTAAGAGGAACGCACTGGCGGACACGCACGAGAGGTCCGGGAGTCAAGGCTCATCTTCTTTTATTTTCTTTAGTTTTCTTTTCTTTTCTTTTCTTTTCTTCAATGTCGATATTAGAGATTGTGGATTAGATTTATCGATTTATTTTTCTGCTTTATTTTCCGGATCCGTGTTGTCGATTTTGGAGTGTAATGAATGCGCACTTATTCTTTTCAAATTACTACCTCGGAATCTTGAAGTTCAGACAGAATTCTCTGGAATTCAAATCTTCGCCTAATTGCGCTTATTCTTATGATCGAGGAATGTCAGAGCGTGTAATTCAGTAATTGAGAATCCAAATTTTCATTAAGTGAAGGCAGTCGAAATTATCTTTCTTGTAGTCAAGCTTTCCAAAGCAGCCTCTTGAATTTCAATTCTATGAATTTACTTATGGTGTCGGGTTTCATCGTTTGATCAATATCGCTTCTTATAATTGCTATAAGATTTTGTCTCATTGCTCTGATTTCAAGGAGGCCCTCTGAGTGACACAGAGAAGGCATTCCTAAGAGTTATGAACAATTGCTTGAAGGTATATTAACCTGCTATTTGAGATCTAATGAGCTTTGCAAGTTTACTTCGATAAATCTCTTCTCACTTGAAATCAAGAAAGAGTTGAATGAGTTATCAATTTAAACAAGCAGAGAGTTCACCTCAATTCGAATGGTGAGGCTAATCCCGTGTTAGCTGAGATCTAATCAAGGGGAGAGGGTGATCTATCTTAATTTTGAGGAAGAGCATCCTCGGAAGTTGTATATCCTCGCTGACCGATAACTTGGGAGCTAAGGTTTATACTCCATAAACGGTATGAAGTATTGCAAAGAAAAACGATTAGGGAAATCCCTTTAAAAGTAGT